>JAOTAY010044385.1:0-21271 GCA_025629805.1 Erythroxylum baracoense
GCTTTCATATTGATGAGCTATCAAGTCAAGTTTATCAATTTTAGCTTACATTTTCGTCATTTCATCAACAGCTATAATTCCTTTTTGTTCATAAAATGTAGTAGTTTGTCTACTCTGCTCGTTTGTCTATAGGCGACTATTACTCGCCATCTCCTCTATTAGCTCTTTTGCTTCATCAACCGTCTTTCTTATTAGTTTGAAGCTACATCTAGGTGAGATACTTAACGCGTTAGTGACCGCACTGCATGGGTTGATACGCACAATGCCCAATATCCATTGTTTACGGTAAGGACTATTAGGGTATCTAATCCCATTCGCTCCCCTAGCTTTCGTCTCTCAGTGTCAGTGTCGGCAAAGTAGAGTGCTTTTACCATTGGTGTTCTTTCCAATCCCTATGCATTTCACCGCTCCACTGGAAATTCCCTCTGCCCCTACTGTACTCCAGCTTGGTAGTTTCCACTGCTTGTCTAGGGTTGAGCCCTAGGATTTGACGGTGGACGTGCCTCTCATATGTGGGGTTACTCTATTATAGAATGTTTGCAATAAGAATTCCTTAGGTAAGTTATGGCGTGGGCATTTCCATTGCAAATTTTTGTATCTTTCCCATGCTTCGTAGATCGATTCCTCGTCACTTTATTGGAAGTTGGTAATTTCCTTGATGATCTTTCTAGTCTTAGTCAAGGAAGATATTTGTCTAAGAAGGCACGAACTAGCTAATCCCAAGTTGTGACATTGACTGGGTTGAGGGAATGATACCAAGCCTTTACTCTATCTTTAAGGGTAAATGGAAAGAGCCTAATTCTAACTGCATCTTCTGACATCTGAGGGCACCTAAAGGTATCACAGATTTTAAGGAAGTTCACTATATGTGCATTAGGATCTTCGTTCATTAGTACATAAAACTACACGTTCTGTTGAAACACGTTTAAAAGGGCTGGTTTGATTTCAAACGATGCTGCTTATACAGGTGGCCTAGCTACTCCTTGGTTAGTTGCATTGAACCCTTGTCTCATGAAGTCCTTAAAGGTCCGTTGTTGACGTCCTTGGTTCACTCCGGGGTCCAAATCTTGCCGAAATTCCTTAGTCATTGTTGATTTCGCAATTTCTTCTTCTTCATCACACCAAGAATTCCTAAAGGTCCGTTTTAGTCGAGTGATGTCTTAATCTAAGGTTTCAGCTACGCGACTCGAACTTCTCGTGACTCTTGCATTCATGCAAGAGCACAATCTCAGAAGTACGAAGAAAGAATGAAAAACTAACTAAACGCCTTAAACTATAGAACTAAACTAATCGCCTTCCCGACAACGGTGCCAAAAACTTGATCATAGTTTTTCGATGTATGGTACGGTTTATTCACATAATACCTAAGGTGTCGATTCTACGAGGAGGGATAATCTAATCCTAAAATCTAAGGCCAAAATAATTCACAGTAATTCAAAATGTAACAAAACTAAAGCAAGAATTTAATTCAATCACACAACTTAATTCCAATAATCAATTTCAAAAATATTAACAAAGTAGCAGTTGCAACTCATACTCAAGAATCAACCTAAAGGAACTATCAATTAAGAGAAAAGGTAATTTTTACCTATCTTTAATGCTAACCTAATTGATTATGAATTAAACGATCCTATTACTCTTTCTCGAGTTGTAACCATTAACCTTAAATTATAAACCCCAATCAAATTATGGAAAATTGCAATTTCTCAATTAACAATCTATCTAAAACCATAATTAGATCTGAAGTTGTCCAATAAACTATTGGGAGCCTATGTGAGATCTCTCTTCATACAATTACCGATTTGATTAATTTTTCGTTCTTATTAAATCATCTAACTCTCATTAGCCTAATTTAACTATTTTTCATTCGATTCGCCCTCTTAGTCTATTACCAAATTATGTAATCACAGAAATCCATCACAATAAATCCAATAAACATAAAACAATCAGATTGTGTTAAATCAAAGATAAAAAAACCATAAGGTGAGTATAGAATTTCTTAACATTCACAAATCCTATCATCAAACTGCTATTCCCAATTCTATACAATAATAAAAGTGGAAAATAATAGTAAATAAGATCTTGGAAGGGGACGGGAGGCTGCAACTTCGAAAAACTCAAAATTTGAGAAGTACATCGATGTCAGCTTCTTCTCCAATTCTCTCTTCCTTCTTCTCTTTCTCAATCTTTCAACAATCCTCTCTAGGGTTTTCTATCAAAAATGGCTGATGTAAAATCTCCTCTCTTCTTTTGTCTTATTCTTTATATATCTTTTGTGTTATAGGTAGCCCTAAGGTTTTTTAGGGTCCAAAAGGTCCAAAAACTCTCTCGAAACTTAACATTTTTTAGTGTCTGCATATCTGCCTGACACAGGCCACGACTATGGCCCTGTAGGCCACGATCATGGGCCACATCTAAGCCTCTTGTCATGATTGTGGCAAGCAGGCCACGATCGTGGGCCGTATACTGGGCTTCTGTCACGATCATAGCCTATTGTGCCATGATCATGGGCCATTGTTTCAGCCTAGGTGTCTCTGAAACTTCTTTGTTCTTTGATGTTGACTCTGAAATACTAACAAACACATCAAGCCACCTCAAAACATAATAATTAAGCTCAAAGACTTGTACTAACCCCCAAAAATACTTAAACACAATTAATTAGCAAACAAACACAATTCTAACCTAAACATATACTAAACGATTAAGTTAACAATTAAATACATATCAAACTAAGCCTTAAAACATGATGCAATTCACACTTATCAATTATCAGTAATAACCAAGTTACATTCATGAAGGGCAAGGAAATGGGTGAAAATATCTTAATTGTGCAAGAGCTAATGAAGAATTATTCTAAAAGTAATTATCCTTTAAAGTGTGCTATTGTGGTTTATTTTAATAAAGCTTTTGATTATGATAGTTAGAGCTATATGATTTACCTTTTGGAAGTGTTAGGGTTCCCTATTGGTTTCATTAACTCAAGTAGAGCAAGCATGACATCTCCTTCCTTTAATATCCTTATTAATAAGGTTCCCTTTGAAATCTTTAAATAGGCTAAGGGTCTTAGATAGGGGGATCGACTATCCCCTATCTATTTATCTTATGTATGTAGGCATTTACTTTACTGCTAAAGTATAATATAGCCAAAAATACTAATTTCAAATATGACTATAAATGTAAGAAAGTTTCATTAATAAATCTCTATTTTGGAGATGACCTAATGTTGTTTTAGAAATCTCGTCTCAAATCAGAGTAGATTTTGATGGATACTATGAAGTAGTTCAAAGTTATAACTAGTCTAGGAATAAACCTCAACACAATACATTTTATCATTTCTTCTAGTGCTGACTCTCTTAAACCCACAATTAATATAGTAACTAAAATTTCCAAAGAGCCTCCTCTATTGATGTACCTATGGTTGCCAATTAACTATAAGAGACTTCATTTTAATTCATTCATTCTATTAGTGGAGAAGATATAAAAGAAGCTAGGGTTGTGGACCAATAAGGCCTTTTCATGTAATTGTAAGCCTTAATCGATCAAATTTATAGTTAATTCACTACATATTTATTAGAGTGTAAATATCTTCCTCACAAAAGGGCTCACTAAAACTATATAAAAAATGATGAGGAATTTCTTATCGGGTAACTTCGATGGTAGTAGAGGTTTTGCAAAACGGAAATAGGAAGCTATATGTAATCGTATAAATAAAGAGTTTTTGAAATAATTCCCATTAAAACTAATAACAAAGTCCTGATGATTAAAAATTTATATATAGATGGTGTTGGAAGACAAAGAATCAATCTAGAGAAGACAATTATATAGTTATGTACTTAAAGTCTCTAGTTTATAGGCTATTATCCCTAAAAATTCTTATTCTTGCTTTCTATCCCAGCTTCTAACACTGAGTAGATCTATAGAGCTAGTATAACTTGTACAATAAAGAATAAGGAGAGGGCTTCCCTATGGTATGAAAATTGGACAAGATTTGGTCTCCTCAAGTTGCTATTCAGGCCTTTAGTAACTAACATACTTATGTGGAGTCTAAGCTCTAATTGAAGATGGTCAATCGTATAATACAATTGGTGAAGTGAGGCATTTGTTATCAAGTGTTGTCATAAAGTTTTCCTAACATAATATTATTTATTGCCTAAGTATCCTCTAATACTTCTTAAAAATAAGAAATATTATAAGAATTTAGTATATAAGGACCCTATAGTGGGATGGCATAAGGTGATCTAGAACTAGTTCCTCTTATGTTTGGTAGTTCTAAACAAATTGAGCACTATAGATAGGTTAGGATATATGTCTTTAACTATAAATTATGTGCTTTATAAGCGCATAAAGGAGATTAGATCTCATTTATTCTTTGAATGTAACGATTGTAAAAAGTTATGGTCTTCTATCAAAGGTCTATTTCATTGGCACATTAAAGCTACTTCACTTTTTGATATCATAAAATGGTTTTAGGGGCACTCAGCTATTTTTAAAGCTAACATAACTACTTTTATGGTCTCTATCAACACTTGTTTGCTGGAGATTTGGAAAGAAGGAAATCTTAGACACTTTATAAGTAACTAGAGATATATAAAGCTTATTATGAAGTCTATGATAATTAGCATAAAGGAGCAGCTTATTACATTTCAAATTGCTCGAAATTGCAGGAAAATCATTGCTTAATCACGGAGAACTGACCAAGCATGAACTTGGTATTATGTCTTACAATGTAAACAATTCTTAGTCTTCATATAATTGTTGTTATAGTATGATTGTGTGTAGGAATTTTTTCCCTAGGACCCCTTTTGTACTTTTCTTTTATCTTGATTATTAATTTAATCATTTACCTTTTCAAAAATAACTTTAGGTAAATTAATAAACTTTATTATTTTTCATTTTTTAGCACTTTATCCTATGAAAGTTTACTTTATATCAAATTTATCTAAATGTTAATTCCCTTAGATTCTTTTGTCAAGGAAGCAATAGTAGGACCAAGTGCTATTAGTTAACATATTAGTTTTAAAATATTTTGAAGTAATAAAAAATATCAAAGACTTGTCATTATATTTAACTAGAATTTAAGAAAACTTTAGCATTTAAGTAATATATCATACTAAGAATAGAAGAACAATATAACTCCTTAATTATCGTGACTTGTCAAGATAATAAGTGTTTTGGAAAAATTCCTACAAACTTCAAAACTTGAAGTTAAATAATTCCAATTTTTAAAAAATAAGCTTAATTGCTATTGATAAATATTTTAAATTTTGATTTATGCCTATCTCCATTATAATAGAGTTTCAAATTATTTTAACATTGGTCCAATAATTGCTCCATTTATTTTTTGTCAAAGCATAAGCCAATGGTCTTTATTCCTAAACCTTACCAATAGTATTATAGTAGTTTAGTTAGAAATAATCAAGTTTTGATTTAAAATCTTAATGTTCTTTTTTGAATGAATTAAGAAAAAATAATTTTGGTTAATGATAAACAAGAGTTAGCAAAGAGTTTACTGATTTTTGTAAAAATATTTTTAGTGTAAAAAAATAGTGAAAAGGGCTTATTTTAAAAGTGATTTCTAAAAGAAAAATCACTTAGTTTCTAAGAGAGTTTGTTAGCTACTATCAAAATATCCTCAAAGTTTTAAGAACCATTAGACTTCAAATGACTATTAATGATTTTTACAAAATAGTCTACTAGTTTTATGCTTAAAAATTGTAAGTAAACGGGTCGTGACTTATAGTTAGAAATTAGATATCGATCCCATAAGGATTGATTCCTAGACACTACTTAATTTAGATTACACTTTGTTTAAGGAACGAAATCATTTAATGAAAATAAACTGGAAAGTTAAATTAAAATTAAATGACTAATAATGAGCAATTGACAATACCAAAATGCAGAAAATTGGAATTCAAGGTTTTAATGACTAGAGATCACTTTCTCTATATCTTGTCTCCCTCCTATTTATTAATTGAATTGTGTCTCACCTAAGATGTCCAATTATATTAACTACCCTCTCTTAAAGTGTAATTAATTGCCCCTAATCAAATTAAATGAAGTTGATTAAGCAATCTCTCAATCTACCAAATAACTATACCAACTTAACTAGTTATTAAGTTATCCTACGGGTGATCAATTAAATTAGCCAAGATCTCTCTTTCAATTAATCAATCAACGTGATGAATGTAAGTCTATAGAACACCAACTCTCGTTTTACGATCCTACATAGATTAGCCTACTCAATCTCTAAATTTATTGCACGGTATAAATATAATCAACATTTATCAAAGTCATCTTTCATTCAAATCAATAAAATAGGAGTTTAACAAGATAATTCAAAAGTAATCCCTAAAAACAAATCAACCACTCATGGTCTGTATAACATCACCAACATTCAAATATTCCAACTTACAATGACTAGAAGAGATAAAAATTATAGAAAATTGAATAAAGAAAACTCCTTCTCTTCTTTTCCAAAATCTGGAAATTTTGGTGTTGATGTGTTATTTTCCCAATTATGGCTTATAATCCTTAAATCTCCACCTTCCTCAAGACTCAAAACCTGGATTTTTCACTCAAAAAAGCTCTTCTCTACAAAGGTATCATGTCCTCCCTTTTCCATAGGAGTTTAATATCTTATATAGTCCAGAAAACCTAAAGTTTAATTAAACCCCACATATGTTCTTGGATAAAACATCCCACGATCGTGGGAATTGGCATGATTCTTATGATCGTGGAATCTTGCAACAAAATGCTTCCTCTTCTCTTCTCCTCTTTGGTCTCTAGCGGAATCTCTAAGTTGCTCAATCTTCATTCCCACATACAAATGATCAATTCTTATCCTAAATTAACATCAACATAAAAGAACAACAATGACGATCAAACTAAACGAAAACATACAAAATAAATCCTAAAATACAATAATAATAAACTATTATGTAAGAAACACATGCCAAATACTTAGAAAAACACACACTAATGCATAACTATCAACTTTCCCACACTTAAATTTTTGTTTGTCCTCAAGCAAAATAAACACAACCAATCAATATGGCACTTCATTTTCATAAAGATCAAAACACACAATCCCTCAAAATTTAGTCAACTCAAATATCATGTTATTACATATATCATGACTACTTTTCATTAGTGTACATAAGCAAACTCAACATATGGCACCATCACTTAAAGATAAGTATAGATGCAAAATGAATCTTCCTCACACTTTCACTCATTTCTCTCAAGTGTTTGATGGTTAGTGTTTTGCTCAAACTTCATATAGGAAACTACACTACCATAGGCTTGCTAATATACCAATTCTTCTCTACAATGATTGCATGCATAAATAGATCAAAAGGACTTATTTCGGGTTGTAATATGGTAAACGATAAGGTAGGTAAAACAGGTAAAGGGTTTAACATAAGCATTCATAAAGTAAAAAGCAGGTAAAAGGGATAACAAAGCATAATTCCAAGATACACAAGTGTAAATATGATACAACTTTGCACTTATTAATGCTATTCAAGTTATTATATATATTTAATAGAAATAGAATGACTATAGATGGAGTCATATAGGCTCAATCCCCACATTTGCTCAAATGAAAATTCATTATGCATCTCTACATTACTTCATTGCTCAAATGTCAAATTATGAGTAAGCTTATGCAACCAACTACTTTTCATCACTCAACATGGTTCACTTTCTACTCAAGTAACCTAATCTGAGTTCAAGTATGTGTTCAATCTCATTCTAACTAGCATGACAGAATCTCATGGCAAAATAAATCAAAATGATTCAAGTGTGGTTCCATTGCTTAACACAAAAAACATGATATGCCTAAATATGCATCCTATTTAACAAAATGCAAGTAGTGACTAAAATAATGCAATTGACAAGCAAGCGTCACCTCCCTACACTTAAAGAATATATTGTCCTCAATATGACAAGGCAATAACAAAATAAGAAAAAATGACATCAAACCAAACAAAAGAAATCAAACCTATCAAAAGACATGAAACCAAACAAAAGACATAAACAACTAATAACATACTTAAAATAATGTAAAAAGTTTAGGAAGGGCTCATGGAGATTGTGGTGGCGATGGTGTTAGCAAAGAGGCTTTAAAATTATTCCTCTGAAAGAACTTGAGGAATTTCTTCTTCATGTATCGCTGCTCCTTGTAGACTTGTCTCATCGAGGTGTCGAGTTCATTAATTTGCAACATCATTTACTGATGATTAGAGGCCATCTAGTCAAGGATTTGCTGAAATTTGTCGACCTCTGCTAGTGTAGTTGGTTGCTTTTCCACTGCTTCTTCTTGTGACTTTGGGATCGCTTGGGATGTGGATGATCGAGAATTGGCTGCATCCTTTCCCTTCTTGTTCTTAACTATAGTGCACGTCTAAGGATTTTGGAGCTCTATAGAATGGAGCTCCAAAATATTAGAGCACCTCAAATAAGCTATGTCAAACACATCATATTGAGTTGTACGTACACTATCCATATCAAGGTTGTAAAACAAAGCCAAAGCAGTAACAATGTAAGACATGCCAAAATAAGAGCTCTTTTTATTAACATAACTGACAATAGATCGAAACATCCAATAAGGTTTATTTATTTTGATTTTTTGATCCATGCACCAAAAGAAGAAAAGTTCCTTGGCTGAGCACTTATTACTTTCAGTTTTATTGAAAACTATTAAGCACATAAATTTATGTAGAAGTAAGTGCTCAGTGCTACGAATTATCGTGTTTGGTGCATTTCTAGAGTCAAAATTAGCTTCACCCGTTAGAATTTTCCAGTAATTATCCACATCAAAGTCATCGTGATCATCTAAAATTTTTGTGTTTGATAGATCAAAAAGTGCACGAATGACATTATAATCAAGTTTATAAACATTGCCAGCTATCCTAAACCAAAATACATCCGTTTTAGGATTATAACGTACAGTAGTGAAAAATTTGACAGTCATCATAAGATAAATTGGCACATTACAACAAATGAATCTACCCCAACCAATGTTTGCAGCTAATCGCTCAATATTACGCCTCACTCCTATAGTTTCTAATAGTTTAAAATCAAAATATCTAGGAGTAATTAGTTATATATCTCTAAATTCCCCAAAATGCATACCTTCATCTTCTGAATAAATAGGGAATGGGGCACAAAAAGTAGTCACCAAATCGGGTTTACCTTCACTGGAGACTCGAAGGTGCAATTCATCGGTTGGTTTCTGAGCTGCCATCTTCTTTGGAGCCATTGCGAAAGACAAATCTGCAAAAATAAAGGGAAGGAAGAGAGATGAATTTATTTTTTAGAGAGAGAGAACAAATCTCACAAAATCCTTGTATTTTTGAATGATTAATGTACAATAAGTGTAAAGGATTGAAAAATTTATGGAAGGAGTGAAAAAAACCAAGAGTTTAGTAGAAAATGAAGGATTTTAGAGAGTGGGAGAGTAGGTTTTCATGTTTGTAAAGAGAGAGAGTATTAAAAGTTGAAGAATGAAGAAAGAAAAAGAGAAGAGGGAGATTTAAAATTTTCCCTCAAATGGGATTCCCACAATCATGGGAATACCCCTCATTCCTACGATTGTAGGTTTTCTCTCCATAAATTTTCTGGAGAGATTTCCCATGGTTTTAACTTACTAATTCCCACGATCGTGGGTTGGTGCAATTTTTCCACTTCTAAACCTTCTTTCAAGCCTATCATGCATTCTCAATAGTCCCGCAACCTACAAACGCATCAAAATAATCTTACCAATAAGAAATTGGAAGAGAAAACAAGTGAAATTCAAACAAAATCCAAATAAATATCAAGCAAACTTAGATCAAACATAGTCATACTAAATGAATCAAACAAACAAGTAGACAAAACAATCAAAAGAAATATAAATATGCTAAGTTAAAGTTATTAGCTTAACCATTCCTTATACATTCTTGAAAGAGTGGAAGAAAGGAGAGAAATAACTTCCCTTTCTTGTGAATATGTCCCTCTATAGTATGGCTTGCAACGATGCCCATTGACCTTAAACGCTTCACCCTTGCCATTTTCCAACTCCAAAGCTCTATGGGGAAACACTTGAAGAATCTTGGAGAGTCCACTCGATTTTGACTTGAGCTTTTTGGGAAATAACCAAAGTCTTGAATTGAACAAAAGCACCAAGTCTCAACTCTTAAACTCCTTTTTGATGTGGCCATTATGCCACTTCTTAGTCCTTTCTTTATATAGCTTGGCATTTTCATAAGCATCATATCTTAACTCTTCCAACTCATCAAGGTGTAAAAATCTCTTTTCTCCTGCTAGCTTCCAATCCATGTTCAATTTCCTGATTACCCAATAGGCTCTATGCTCCAACTCTAATGGTAAATGACAATCCTTGCCATATACAAGTTGATATGGTGTTGTGCCTATGGGAGTTTTGAAAGCTATCTTATAAGCCCACAATACGTCATCTATCTTCTCCAAAATCTTTTTCAACTCTCTATTCACCACCTCCACTTGCCCGTTGGTTTGGGGGTGGTAAGGGGTAGCCACTCTATGATGAACATTATATCTTCTCAAAAGGGTCTCAAATGGTTTGTTGCAAAAATGACTCCCCCATCACTTATAATCTCTCTAGGCATCCTAAATCTAGTGAAAATCTTCTTAATGAACTTTTATACTACCTTACTGTCATTAGTTAGAGTAAATACTGTCTCAACCCATCTGGACACATAATCAACCCCAACTGATATATAAGTGTTACTTGATGAAGATGAGAATGGTCTCATGAAGTCTAAGCCCCACACATCAAATATCTTTACCTCCATTATATTTAAAAGTAGCATCTCATCCCTCTTCGATATGTTGCCCATTCTTTGACATCCATCACACTTCAGTACAAAATCTCGAGCATCCTTGAATAAGGTTAGCCAATATAATCCACACTCCAAGATTCGTTAGGTCCATAATGCCTTGCATAAAATGAGCTATGACATTGCGTTAAAATTTCAGGCATTTTATCTTTAGGGACACACCTGTAAATCACATTATCAACACATATCTTATAAAGTACAAGTTCATCCTAAATATAACGAGAACACTGAAATAAAAACTGCTTCCTTTGTTGATATGAAAAATTGGAAGGAAGAATACCATTTGAGAGGTAGTTTCCAATATCTGCAAACCAAGGAAAAAAAGGATTATCTACCATCATGATGGCCTCTTCAGGGAAGCTCTCCTTGATTTTCGCTTCTTCTTTATGATGTCCCCCTTTAAGTCGTGAAAGGTGATCCGCTATGACATTTTCTGCTCCCTTCTTGTCTTTAATCTCAATATTGAACTATTGGAGCATAAGCACCCATCGGATGAGCCTAGCCTTGGCATCCTTCTTAGCAAAGATGTAACATAATGTTGCATGATCTATAAAAACAATAACTTGTGAACCTAAAAGATAAAACAAAAATTTTCACAATCAAATACCACTGCAAGCAATTCCTTCTCAATAGTTGTGTAACTTAGTTATGTTCCCGTCAACGTCTTGCTTATGTAATAGATAGCATGCAATCTCTTCTTGTTCCATTGGCCAAGTACACAACCAACAGCATGGTTACTTGCATCACACATAATCTCAAAAGGAAGAGACCAATCTTGCAACATCAGAATTGGTGCTGTTGTAAATGCCTTCTTCAACCTGTTAAAAGAATCTAAGCAGTCATCATTAAAAACAAAAGGCACATCTTTGACTAATAAATGAGTCAAGGGTCTAGCAATAAGGGAAAAATCTTTGATAAACTATTTGTAGAACCCTGCATGACCCAGGAAACTCGTATACCTTTTATATAAGTGGGAGCTGGTAACTTTTCAATCACTTCTGTCTTAGTGCCATCTATTTCAATTCTCTTGCATGAAATCTTATGGCCTAATACAATTCCTTCTTGGACCATGAAATGACATTTCTCCCAGTTTAAAACTAGATGAGACTCCTCAAATCTTTAAAGCACTTTGTCTAAATTAAGAAAACAATGATCAAAAGAATCTCCAAAGACAGAGAAATCATCCATAAATACCTCCATAAAGGTTTCGTTCATGTCCGTAAATATGGCCATCATGCACCTTTAAAATGTGGCAGGTGCATTGTATAAGCCAAAAAGCATTCTCCGATAAGAGAAACTTCAATAAAGACAGGTGAAAGTGGTCTTCTCTTAGTGTTCCAAGTATATAAATACTTGATTGTATCCTGAATATCCATCAAGAAAGCAATAAAAAAATCACCAGCCGCCTTCTTAATCATTTGATCCATAAAAGGTAAAGGGAAATGATCTTTCTTGGTGGCCAAATTTAGCTTCCTATAATCAATACACACTTGCCAACCCATGATGGTCCTAGTAGAAATCTTTTCACCTTTTTCATTTTCTACCACTGTCATGCCACCCTTCTTTGACACACACTGTACTGGGTCACCCATTCACTATTAGAAATAAGGTAAATAATCCCCGCATCCAACAACTTCACTACCTCCTTCTTCACCACTTCTTACACCTTTGGATTTAACCTCCTCTATCTTTCCCTCAAAGTTTTACATTCTTCTTCTAAGTTAATCCTATGCATCATCACATTGGGGCTAATCGCCCTAATTTTAGAAATTTTCCACACCACGGCTCTCATCTTCCTAATGGTCTATACCACTTTCTCTTCTTGCTCACAATCTAATTGGTTGGAGATAATGATAGGAAAGTATGGTTCCTAACTAAAAAAGTGTATCTCAAATGGGCAGGTAAGGGTTTAAGCTCTAAAGTGGGGGGCTTAACAACTGAAGGTGGTGTAGGTGTATATGTTCTCTCCAGCTTCTCTAGATCAACTTCCTCACGTAATTCCTCTTCTTTCACACTTTCATCTCTGTGCACTTCATTAATTTTATCAACTTCCTCTTCAACCTCCTTCACACATTCATCCACAACATCAAATTTCAAATAAACATTACCATCCATTAGTTTCTTCAAAGATTTTGACATATTAAACTTAACCTGCTCATCACCAATTCTCAACATAAGTTTCCCCTCATGTACATCATCTAATGCCCTGCTAGTATTAATAAAGGGCCTACCCAAAATCAATGGACAATTTCTATCAGCTTCAAAATCTAGCACAACAAAATCAACAGGAAAAATAAATTTATCCACTTTTACCAATTCATCTTCTACAAATCCAAGTGGTCTTTTTATGGATTAGTCCATAAGTTGAATTAGCATGGATGTTAGTTTGACCTCTCCTAATCCCAATTTCCTGAAAATATACAAAGGCATCAAATTAATACTTGCATCTAAGTCATATAAACATTTAGAGAATTCAAAATCACTAATAACACATGGAATAGTAAAACTCCTTGGATCTTATAGTTTTGAAGGCATTTGGCTTGATATGATCTAGATGCAATTTCTGTCAAAGTTACCATCTAATTTTTCTCCTAAGAGCATTTGTGTGTAAGTATATCCTTAAGAAACTTCGCGTACTTGGGCATGCATTCGAAAGTTTCCACCAATGACATGTTAATCTACAGCTTCTTCAGTTTCTCCAAAAACTTGGAAAACTGAGCATCCACCTGATGCTGTTTCACCCTTTGTGGATACGAAAGTTTAGGCTTGTAGGGTGCTGGTGGTATATAAGGCCTTTCTTCTTCTTTCTCTACTTCTATCTCCTTTTCTTTTTCTTGACTTTCCTTTTACACACTTGGTTTCTCCATCTGCGTGCCACTTTGAAGTATACTAGCCTTAAGTTGTTCCCTTGGGTTGACCTTTGTATTGCTTACTAGACTACTTGCACTTTTAGAAGACAAAGCATTAGCAAGTTGACCTACCTGAACCTCTAAGTTGTGGATGCATGAGGCATGATTCTTTACAGTTTGGTCAAACTTTATTTCCATCCTCTTCTAACTTTCGACCTGACTGGCAAACATCCTCTTCTAATTCTCTTCTTGAGTTGCCTGTTTGGACCTAAAAATCTCTATAAACTTGTCCATTTTTCTTTCCATTGACCCACTCCTATCTCGCCGAAATCCAAGAGGTCCTTGCGATCTTACTTGACTACCTATATTGTTAGTGCTCCCAGAAAAATTTGAATAGCTTTTTCCACTCTGGATTATAAGTATTTGAGTAAGGGTTATTACCTCTTTGTGGCTAGCCCAGGTAATTTACATGTTCTATACCACTGGCTCCCAACAAGAAACACTCAACTGAGCCATAATTGTTTTGCCCACACAGCTCACACTATACTTGCATCACTTTGGCCGTAGATGACGATGCTCCTTGTATGTTGCTCAATTACTTTGTAAGGGTCGTGATTTGTGCCTACAAAGCAATAACAGAGTCAATAGGGATCATACCTTTTTGCTCCTTTTACCCTTGTTTATTCCTCTCAATTGACCATATGCAACTATTGCTCGTTAACTCTTCTAAAAGGTCATGAGCTACTTCAATAGTCTGTCTCATTAACGAACCTCTAGTGGCTACATCTATGGTTCCTCTCGTGCTCGGATTCACTCCACTGTAAAATGTCTGCAACAGGAACTTTCGCTGAAGGTTGTAGTGGGGACAGCTTCTCTGTAATTCTTTAAATCTCTTCCAAGCTTCGTAGAGAGATTCCCCATCACTTTGTTGGAAATTCGCGATCTCCTTTATGATGTCAACAGAAAATATTTAGCAAGGAATGTTTAGGCTAGCTATTCCTAAGTAGTGATCTGCCCTGAATGTAACGAATTGTACTATGCCTTCGCTCGATCTTTCAAATTGAAAGAAAATAATATCAATTTTACTACATCGTCGAACATTCCATTGAACTAGAAAGTGTCATAAATCTCCAAAAAATTAGCAATGTGGGCATTCAGATCTTTGTTGGATAGCTCATAAAATTACACACTATTCTGAAATATTTTGAGGAGTGTCGGCTTGATCCCAAAATTGTTAGCTTGAACCACTAGCCTCACAACTCTCTGAGGACTGAATCCTATCCTCATAAAGTCCATCAGAGTCCTCTCAGCTCCTTTTTGCTTTCTTTCTTCAGCCATATCTCTTTGTGTAAGATTTTGACGCTTCGCTCTTCTTAACTCTCATTCGTGTCTTGTTTCTTGTGTTCATGCACCTGCAAATATACAAAGAAAAGTATCGAAAACTCTTAAATCAATCCCCAGCAAAGACGCTAAAAACTTGTTGATTGCAAAACAATCTACTAGTTTTACGCTAAAAAATCGTAAGTATATGAGTCGTGACTTGTAGTTAAAAAGAGGATATCTATCTTACAAGGATTGTGCTTAGGCACCATTTAATTCATATCAATCTTTGTTTAAGACTCAAAATTGTTTTATGAAAATAAAATGGAAAATTAAATTAAAATTAAATAACTAACAATGAACAATTGATAATATCAAAATGCAGAAAATTAGAATTCAAGATTTTAACAACTAGAGATCACTTTTTCCCTATCTTATCTCCCTCTTATTTTATTAATTGAATTGTGTCTCACCTAAGATGTCCAAAAGTATTAACTACCGTCTCTCAAGGTGTAATTAATTGTCCCTAATTAAATTAAATGAAGATGATTAAGAAATCTCTCAATCTACCAAATCACTCCACTAATTTAACTAGTTATTAAGTTATCCTATTGGTGATCAATTAAATTAGCCAAGGTCTCTCTTTCAACTAATCAATTAACGTGATGAATTTAGGTCTATAGAATGCCAACTCTTGTTGTACGATCCTACACAAATTAGCTTACTCAATCTCTCAACCTATACTCCTTCGAACTCTAAAACACAAGCTCTAAGCATATCCTCAACAGTCTTAATAGTTCTCTCACTTTATCTATCTGTCTGAGGATGAAATATTGTACTAAAGCTCAACTTTGTACCCAATGTTGTTTCTAAACTACCGCAAAATCTTGAAGTAAATCTGGGGTCCTCGTCTGATATAATGGACATTAGAACTCCATGTAATCTCACTACCTTATTAACATACTTCCGAGCTAACTGATCCAGTGTATTATTCTCTCTCACAGGTAAGAAATGAGTCGACTTCGTCAATCTATCAACAATAACCCATATGGCATCATGTTGTCGGAGAGTCCTCAACAAATCCATAATGAAATACAGTAATCCTCTCCCATTTCTGTTCAAGAATAGGTAATGACTATAATTTTCTAACTGGACCCTGATGCTCTGCCTTAATTTGTTAACAAGTCAAACATTTAGCAACATACTCCGTCATTTGTTTCTTCATCCTTAGCCACCAAAAATGTTATTTCAGTGTATTGTACATCTTAGTAGTACCAGGATGCATAACATAGGCTGCTATGTGAGCTTCCTCTAAAATTTCTTTTCTCAGATCATCCACATCAGGTACACATAATCTCTGCTTCAACCACAATGTATCATCCCTCAATTCAAACTCAGAATTCAAATTCTGTTTCAACTTAATAAATTTTCACAAATTCTGCATCCTTGCTTTTAGCTTTTCTTATCCTTTCATGCAATACCGGTCTAAGCTTCAATGCACCCAACAATGCTTCATTATGCCTCAAATTCAGCTCAACATTCAACGCTCTCAATTGTTTGAAGTTTGGTAATCTCGATGTTTGAATTTATGCCACACTGCTATTAGATTTCCTGTTTAATGCATCAGCCACAATATTAGCTTTACGAGGATGGTATTCAATTGTGCAATCATAATCCTTAAGCAATTCAATCCATTGCCTTTGTCTCATATTCAGTTCTTTCTGACTTAATAAACATTTCAAACTTCTATGATCTGTAAATATCTGAAATGTTTCCATACTGATAATGTCTTCAAATCTTTAAAACAAACACCACTGCAGCAAGTTCTAAATCATGAAATAGATAATTGAACTCATGAGACCTTAACTGTCTCGATGCATATGCAATCACTCTACCATACTGCATTAAAATAGATCCTAATCCCTGATGTGAAGCATCACTATACACAACTTATCCTCCAGATCCAAATGGAATAGCTAACACCGATGCTGTAGTTAATCAATGTTTTAGTTCACTAAACTACTTTGGCATTCATCAGTCCATCTGAAAGGTACATTTTTCCTCAGAAGCTTTGTCAAAGGTGCTGAGATCAATGAAAACCCCTCGATAAACCTTCTGTAGTATCCTGTGAGTCTAAGAAAACTCTAGATCTCAGACACATTTCTTGAGGCTTACCACTTCATCACCGCCTCAACTTTCTTTGGGTTTACCTGTATGCCCTGTCCAGATGTTATATGACCCAAAAACACCACTATGATTTAGCCAAAATTCACACTTACTAAACTTAGCAAATAATTGCTTCTCTCTCATTATTTGTAAGACTAGCCTCAAATGCTCAAAATGTTCCTTTCTACTCTTCGAATACACCAAAATATCATCTATGAATATAATCGCAAAATGTTCTAAGTAAGTTTCAAATACCTTATTCATCAATGCCATAAAAGCTGCCAGAGCATTTGTCAATCCAAAAGGCATCACCAAAAACTCAAAGTGCCCATATCTGGTTCTGAATACACTCTTTGGTACATCAGCTTCTACTATCTGCAATTGATAGTATCCTGATCTCAAATCTAGTTTAGTAGACACCTAAGCTCCCTTTAACTGATTAAATAAATGATATATCCTCGGTAAATGATACTTGTTCTTCACTTTCATCTTATTCAATTGCCTATAATTAATACACAATCTCAAAGTCCCATCCTTCTTCTTCACAAACAAAACCAGAGCTCCCCAAGGTGACACACTAGGTCTGATAAAACCATTATCTAACAACTCTTGTAATTGGGTCTTAAGTTCCTAAAGTTCCACAGGTGCTATACTATATAGAGTAGTAGATATAGGAGCAAGACCTGGAACAAGGTCAATAATGAACTTTGTAGTCCTATTTGGGGGTAGACCCAGTAATTCAATAGGGGGCACATCCATAAGATCCTTAACAATAGGAATATTTTGAATTGTCTATTCATTCATGGTATTAGTCACATAGGCTAAGTAAACCTCACATCCACTTCGAATCAACTTAAAAGTGAGGAAATCAATCTAGCTAGCACTGCTTGACTAACACCTCGAAACATTACTCTCGACTGATTAGGAAATTCAAGAATGACCTCCTTAATATAGAAGTTCATCACAGCCCTATATGCAGTAAGCCAGTCCATACCTAAAATAAGGTCTATCTTTTTCAACTGCAATATTATCAAATCGGCTTTCAACACTTCCTGATCAACCCAAACCATACACCCTTACATACTTCTCCAATCACTGTAGTACTACCTACCAATGTACTCACCTTTAGGCCACATTTCAATGTTGCTCTCTCACATTGCAGTTTAGATGCCAAATGTGGTGTGATAAATGAATGTGTAGATCTTGGATCTAACAATACAAATGCCTCAAAACTAATGACATGTAACACACCTGTAACAACATCTGGGGATTTTTGTGCCTCTTGTCTAGTGATGGCAAAGATTCTGGCCTTATACTGCAGTTGGTTACTTCGTACCTTAGTCATGACACTAAGACCTGCTAAATTTGTTTTGCCTCTACCTCTGTCTCTCTGTCTTGCTCCACTAGCTCTACTTTGCTAAATAGTCATCTCAGTCATTGATCCTCCTCTCACTTCAGACTATAGTCCTAAAGTCACTGGACAGTCTCTAATTTGATGCTCAAAAGAGCCACAATGAAAGCAAGCTCCCGATATCTTCAAACACTCCCCACTATGTTTCTTTCCACAATGCTCACAACTAGGCATCTGTTGTGTCTGCCCTCCTGATACTTGACTTCTACCACTACTAGCATGAACAAAACAACCTTACAGTATAAACCCCGACTGTCTCGATCTAGTCTGTGATCGAAATGATCTATTATGGCATTTACTGAATCTCCTGCCAGAATCAGTTTGAGACTCACTATGTCTCTTCATTCTAAACTCCTACCTATACTCTCCTTGTTCATCTTTTAATAACTATTCAATTCAAATTAAGGTAGCTCACAATTCAATAAAATTACTCAGATTGGTAATAACTAATCTCGTCCTGATTTCCATATTTAGTCCATCCTCAAATTGCCTAAATTTATCCTCCTCAATCGAAATCAAAGCAGTAGCATACCCCATTAACTCATTAAACAATACCTCATACTCAGCTACAGTAAGGCTTCCTTATTTTAGATATAGGAATTCCTTCATCTTCCTATCTAGGTAAATCTTTGGCATATAGTTCTCTTTAAAAATCTACAGGAAGTCTTCCCATATCAGTCTATAAGGTCGGGCAAAACTATTGGGAACAGTCTTCCACTATTGATAAGCCGGACCTTACAGTAGCAAGACTGCGTAGTCAAACCTCTTGTTAAACTTGCAGTCCATCTGATCAAACACCCGCTCCGTTCTTTCCAACCATCGTTCTGCCTTCGTAGGGTTTGTACTTCTATAGAAGTCTACAGCCCCTACTTCTTAAGTTTATCATCTCTCATCTCAGGAATTCTCGAAGACATTTGTTTAAATTAAGGTACTGAAGACTCTCTCTTAGCTCCTATAGACTCAAGGTTAGTTGACTATGCGTCTCAATCTTTTATAGCAGATGACCTCAATAAAGAAGAATTATGATCACTATATGAATCTCTCACTATATATCATATCTAAATGTTCATATATGTCCTTGAGGATGCCAAACCATGCTCTAATACCAAAATTTGTAACACACCACTACCATAGAGCATATGCCCAAACATTCAGAGGGAATTCAAGAACATACCATACAAAAATAGCATTTTAGACCAATCATATTAACTTATTATGGCATCAAACAAAACATAAGACATAAGTCCTTAGAGAGCTGTGAGCCCTCGCGTCCTGACCACCCCTCCCCCATTCTCCCTTCCTTGCAACTACTCCTTCTGCTCACTCACCAGCACCCGTCCACTCTAACCACTAGCATCTGACCAAATCTGAACCTTTCAGACCTTTCCCAGTCACCTCTCCCAACTACAAACATGTCCAGATTACAGATCCTTTCTTCACCACCTTGCATCAACAATGAGACCTTCCCCCCTTAACCCAACCCCCTCCTCCATCTTCTACCAATACTCCTCCCACACCACCACCTTCTGCTCCTTCCTCTGGATCTCGTACAGCAGATCCGTCTCCCTCCAACCCAGTAACCTCCAACACCCATACACAACCTCCTCGCAGAACCTGGAAGCAGGTGGTGGGTGGAGGGTCAGTTGACCTAGCATTGCACTTCTGTACCCCCAAGTCGGAAGAGGGACGCCCTATAGTCTTTCCAGACATAGAAATACTCAAAAAAGGAGCAAGATCCTAGGAGAACTCTCTCATAGGGTTTTTTTGGGACAAAAGATCAGCATTCCCGGTTATTTCCAGATAGGCTAAAACGGTTTGGAAAAACAAAAGCTTTGAAGAGGTAGTCCTCATAGAGGACAAATATCTCCTATTTACCTTCTCCACTAAGAGTCAAGCTCTTCATGTAGTGGAGGAGGGGTCGTGGCACGTTGCAAATTACCTTCTTTTTCTATAGCCATGGCAACCCGGGTTCCAGCTGGACAACAAAAAGCGACGGGCCATTCCTATGTGGGTAAATCTCCATAACGTTCCCCTTGAATATTGGACGACCAAAGGGCTGAGTATAATTGCTAGCTACCTAGGAAAACCGCTTTGTTTAGATGAAAACATTGCCAACCGTAAGAGGTTGGGTTATGCTAGAGTATGCATAAACATGGATGTGACCAATCTATAAGAAACCATTCCCATTATGAGACTGGGGATGGATGGCTCCCATTTTGAAGATTCAGTCCTAGTGCAATACCAATGGAAGCCTTCAATTACTGTACAAGGAAAATAGTGGAAGCCTACAGGCAAGACCTTCCTTAAGGGAGACTATGAGGAACTAATGGGAACAGTAACAGCAGATACTCCAATTAGTACGTCAGCAGCTTCCAATCCGGGGAAAGTTGATGCAGCTAATAATGGAAGGAAGGACAATGCTAAGGAAGGAAGCCGAAGGGACCAGATTCCAAATTTTGGGCAGGAGGGGATAACAAGTGCTGTAGGGATAAAAGAAGCTGGCTCAGATACTTCTGTAGCTGATGGGATAGTTAGTCTTAATGAAAGGGAAGAAATGGATCAACTGGTTACTCCAGAGGAAGGAAGGAATGTAACATCCCCTCACCAATTGCTAGTGAACAGTGACATATGCATGCATTCATACATGCACATGCATAATAGATAAG
>JAOTAY010044433.1:0-21258 GCA_025629805.1 Erythroxylum baracoense
CTTCATTACTTCTTTCCAATTCAATTGCATAATCATGCAATTTCCCATATTCTGCCATAAACCCACCATTAACCTCCTCCATCACCTCTTTTTTAATCCTTCCAACTATTATTTTAGATACATTTAACTTAAACTTTTCTCTTACATAACCCTTTAGTCTCTTTTGAGTGATTCTAGGTTCTCCAAAAAAAATTTCCTTAGTAAGTTCTTCAAATATCCTGTTTTAATCAACTGGATATCATTGCAGCCAAAACATCTATGCTTATTCTTAAAGGTCTTAACTCTGAAATTGCCCCTCTTGATTGAAACTAGTATGAAAAAAAAGGGACAACCTGACTTACATCTATACCTTAATCTTCTAGGCTTATTGTTTACATATGACAGTGCATATCTTTTAATTAAAGCCCACTTCTTCACTACATCTTTACATTGTTTCTGACTTTCAAACACCATACCCATAGAAAATACTGGGATTCGAGTAGTAGGATCATAAAATATTGATCTCCGTTGTTTCTTTAGAATTTCACCGTCCTCATCAGTAGATTCAAAACTTCCTAGGTCATCAGAGTCCAAGTAGTCACTTGTATAACCAGGGACCTTCCCATCAACATTTTCCTCAGTATCTATCTCATCATTATCATCCACAACTGTTCTTCTATTGTATTACACATCTAAATTAGCACCATTTGTAACCTCGAGTTCACCAGCCTCATCTTCACCATTTGTTTCATTTTCAATAGTGTTAGATTCATTGCTTATCTCCACTGGAATTTCTTCTTCATCAACATTATTATAATCAGAATCATCCCTTTCCTCTTCATTAACTTTATTATAATTAGAATCATCCCTTTCCTCAACTCTCTTTCTAATATACTGCCTAACATTGCTTCTAGCCTCTTGGAATTCATCATCTTCCTCTTCTTCATATTCGACATGCACATTCACCAAATCTTCCTCATCATCATAATATGCATATTCATCAACTTCAAAATCTTCACTCTCTTTCCTACAACTTCCAGTGTAATTGTCTTCATGTTCAGTGGCCTCTGGTCCATCCAAATGCTCTATGATTTCATGCGTGTCCACAGAATGCTCCGCAAACACTTGCACTAACGTATACTTTTTTAACAACCTATATAGCTCCTGACAACTATCATCGTCCCATAACAACCTCGATCCATCCATATGAGTCTTTCCTGGAGTTAAAAAATGCATGCGCCCACCATTTGCAAAACCAAAATTTTTTGATTCTTTCATAAACCTGTAATAACCTAACATGCCAAGATTTCTGAAATTCATGTTACAGGTCTCACTACCAACGTATGTTTTTGTCCTTCCTTTAATCTCATAATGACCACTATAATGCATCTCCACGGTATATGGGGGATCCATCCTATATGTTTTAAATAACAATATATAAGCAAACGATTTTTTTATTATGCAAAAACAACACACATGACGCCTTCTTTTTCATTTTGGGACCACAACATTTGCGTTAAACAGACATGAATGAAACACAAGAAGGAAAGAAACGTAATTAATTCGAAATGGGACCACATGTTGTGCAAAACTTGTACATTAAAACCTTATTTATGTTTACCTTTGCTCTTGTACATTCTAAAGTAAACTTATTTAAGAATTCAGGAACTTACTTCTCAATTATTGCCCTAACACGTCATTCTTCAGAATCTTTCAACTTTCACATTCAATCACCTTCACTCTTCTCTTTCCAGTAGATTTCCTCTTTAATTCATACGGTTTGGCTGTAAAAGTTGAGACCTTTTTGGGTTCTTAGTTCTTTGTTCTCTGCTTCACTATTTTGTGCTTCTTTTTCTCTTGATGAAGGGGTTTTGTCTCTTTTTTTGTTAATATGGTGGCCCTACATACGATATTTATACCATATAATACGATATTTATATTCTTTTTGTATTCCTTCATTGATATGAAAAATGTGATGGAAAATGGAAAAAGGTGGGCTGAGGGGTAAATGTGTCCTAATTGGGTCAAAAGGGCCAAAGTGAAGTAAATCAAATATTACAAGTATTATTGTGATTCAATTGATGTCACAGGGGGTTTTTTGAATGATTAAGTATAACACAAGAGTGTTTTTATGGGATTCGTCGGACTTTGTCTAACTTGTATTCAGTAAGGCTTGGTTAGTTGAGGAGTTGGTAATGGAACGAGATGGAACGTAACATACTTCCTTCGTTTAGTTGAGGGTTTTATAATGAAATAGAATGGAATGAGATGGAAGCGGAGGGTTTTATGTTATGTTCCATTTCATCTTAAATAGTGAAAATAAAAAACTTCCGATTCGGGAAGTTTAAGATAGAACTTAAACTAATATATATATATACTACCCAATATACTCTCAACAAATTTTTTTAATACCAATTATTTCTTCTAATCTTAACCTCCTTTTTTTCCAGACTAATTTCTTGGTATGAATGCTATTTTGGAGACAGTCACCATTTCTCCTCCTTTGATAGAATGTATGGTCCACTTCCCAGAGCAGATAAAGAACATATGTTAGTCTTCATCAGTAAAAAGCTTCGTACATGGATATGTAGACATGTTAACTTTGAAGAGGATGTAGCCTTTTTTAAGTTCAGCTTGTCTAACTACATAATCAAAAAGTGTGGGATCATTCCACTGAACACCCAAGAAGATCATGATGAATTCTGTGACAAATTCAACTTTCCTCCTCCAGTGTCCATGGTGAAAATAGAAGAAGTTGAATGAAATGAAGTCACTGCTTCAAGTTCAATGCTCCCACTAGGTGGTGGAACAGAGGAAACTTCGTTTATGGCTGCACATGTATGTATTTTCTTTCTAACACTCTTTTCATGTCATTAGTTCCAACTTATGTCATTCTTGTAACTCTGAATCATTTGTTCATGTAACCGACAAACGCATGAGGGTTACGTTCCAATGTATTTTGGTGAATATTTGAAGAAAATGAACAAGTTTGTTGCTGCTCCCTGTTTTTCTTTGTTTCCCTGTAAAAGCTTTCTAAAATGAATTCATGCTTACTCTGTTTATTCTATGGTTGGTATTAGGAGTGGTGAATGAGGTGAACATGTCACATTGCAAGCTGCTGCAGATTCTGAATGAGCAACTTCTACTGTTTCAATGTTTCCGTTTTGTTTTACTGATTCTCTCTATGTTTCTCTGTTCTTATTTGCTAATTGGATCATATAAAAGTTAGGTTCTTGAGTCTAACTTTCAAATTTATGTAAGCTTTTGTATTAGTTTTCTTGCGTTCTGTTTTATTTGGAACCATTTTACATTGATGACTAATGCACCTTACCACCCGAACTGCTGCCGTATGGTATAAAGATTTTTGTTATAACATCATTCAAGGATATATGTTACATTGAGATCTTGCCATACTCTCAAAAGTTTGAAGAGAGCGATTTCCCAATCGCCTTTTCAAATTTTCGTCTTGCAAGTGATCTATCCAACAAAGATTTTGTCTGATAGTTTCTTGTATTTATTTTCTTGAGCTTTTGGGCAGAGGTGCAATATAACTCCGGATATCCTGAAGGAGGTAAACATTTTGGGACTGAATTATGTATCAGATCAGTTTTGAAATGAAGGAGATAGATACTTGCCTCATGGCATGTCGTGAAGCATGAAATCTCTGTTTCCTCTCATTTTATGAACTTTGCATATGTTGCTATGATCGATCTTGAAGATATTGAAGCGTGAAATCTCTGAAGCAATCTATCTTAACTTTGTCTTCACATTTACCATCCATCTTGAAGATCTTACATTCTTGATCTGAAAGATGAAGTAGCTTTTATTATACTCGATGACAAGAACGTAACATGATTAAAGAAAATAAAACTCCTACTCCAAACAAATCAAATTTAATAATTTCTCTTATCAACAGCTTTTGTGGGAACTCAGAACAGAGTAACATGTATAACTCACCTAGTTGAAGCAGTGAACTTGAATAATTTCATACTTCTTCTATCTTCAACCTCTTTTTGGGCATACAGTGGAATGACCCGCACTTGCGGCTGATCTTATCTTTCCAGATTGATCAAGGTATGCTTCTGAAAAAATCATAGAGGCAGCCAACATATCACGCCGAAAGATAGATGATATGAAGGAATATGCTTCAGGGAAGGCGGATGAAGCTATGAAATAGGCCTCTGAAAGAGCTAGTGATACGAAAGAAACAATGGCTGATGCAATGGAATATGGAGAAGTTAAAACAGCAGAAGCCTATGATGGAGCTAAACAAAGGCTGAAGATGGTGACAGACGTTGCTTCGGATTCGGCTGATGAGGTTAAAGACAGAATGGATGGAGCGATGAGTTACGGGAAAGAGAAAGCGGCTGATGCCTATGATGAAACTAAAATGAAGCTGTTCATTGCTAGAGACGCGGCTTCAGATAGAGCTGCTGACGTTAGGACCAACAATAGCTAGGACCAGATCTTCGTTGTCGAAGTGGAACTAAAACTTGTGGGTGTTTTTTGACCAATTCTGCTCATTGAAACTGTTCAGAAAGCTAGAGCTTGCAGTAGCAATATCCTCTTTTTTGCCATGTTTTACTTATCACTTCTCCCATAGAAGTCTCCATCTTTTCGAGAGAAAGGTAGTTTAAATAGCAGATTCAAAATGGAGTAAAGAAATGATGTGCTGAGGCATTTCATCTGATGAAATCTTTCGTAGTTTCCTCCGTAACCTGCTTCCTGTGTCAAGTTTACAAGTGAAATTAGTCTTGTTAAAGTTCTAGGCTAAATCAGATGTGCTGATCAATACTTCACTGTTTTGGAAGGGCCATGATTGAGACTGCTTCTTTTGGAGTGGTTCCCTTTTCTTATCAAAGCATCAAGACTTCAAATTCCTGCCTCATATCAGACATTCACAGTTGAAGGAGCTTTGACTTGTTTTCTTGTTGTCTAATCAGTCTGATTCATCATTAATTTATTAAAAATCAGAGTTAATATTTTCTCTTAGCTAAAGTTTTGATCGGAATTCAGAACAGAGAGATATGTATGATTCACCTCTTAATTTTATCCTTTTCAGTGTTACCATGTATGCATACCCATTCACAAAATCTTCTACTAATCCAGACTATCATATGCGCTTTAGCTTTCTTCGGGAAGAACAATGGTTTAGAATCGACAGAGAAGAAGTGGTAATTGTTTCCAAAATAGCAATCATATCTAAGATTGAACTTTAGTCCATCACAATAATTCACATAGAAACCAATCCCAGAAAGGAACTAACATCTCCTTATTCTAACAGCTGAAGCTGAAGGAACTAACAATGATGGTGGCTTAAGCTCCATTTGTGTTAAGAATAAGGAGATGTTACCAGTGCAGTGAAACTGCAGATTATCCCTAATTGATCTCAATCTATAGAAATAGAGAGTTTGTGAAGAAAAGCTTTCAATATTCTACTGTATAGTAGAGGTCGAAAGAAAAAATAAAGAACAAAAGATGAAAATTCATAAACACAAGTTATTCCTCAGCCTACTATATGCCACTTTGAAAGAAAAAATTGTGGGAACTGCTAGTGTTTGTTTGCTTTCTTCACACCTTTGAAGCAATCTCTTTTAATTGGTCTTCATATAACACCATCCATCTTGAAGATCTTGTATCTATGATCTATAAGACCAAACAGCTATTTTTACACTAAATCACAAGAACTTAACATGATAAAGGAAAATGAAAACTCATATATTTTATGAAAATTGCAAACTGAAGTTGAATCAGTGACCTCTTCATTTCATTCAACTTCTTCAGTCTTCAACGTAGAAACTGGAGAAGGAAAGTCGAATGTCTGACAGAATTTATCCTGATCTTCTTGGGCGTAAAGTGGAATGACCCCGAACTTTTTGATTGTACACTTAGACATGCGCACAGTGAACTTAAAAAGACTACATCCTCTTCAAAATCACCACATTTACATATCCAATCACAAAACTTTTTACTAATGAAGACTAACATATGCTCTTTATCTGCTTCATCAAGTTCAAATGGTCTACGATACATTGCATCAAAGGAGGAGAAATGGTGCCTATCTCCAAAATAGCAATCATATCTAAGATCGCTAATCTCTCCAACAGAATCAAAGCATACATAGAAAGCAAATCCCAAAAAGGAATGATTAAACCAATGAGAAGGAAGGGGGGTTTGAATGGAATCACCCATGTTTTGATACTTCACCCACTGTGGCATTCTACTTCCTGGGTAGATCATTTCAAAACGTGCCTGAACAATGCAAATTAATGATCATACAGACACAAATAAAGAAAGGGAGAAAGAAAGAGTCTGACATACCACTGCATTTGCTTTCTGGAAAAAGCAGTTAGATGATTCCTTAACAGTGCATTTGCGACTACCTGGCCTTCAACTTCATCCAACTTTAAGCAATTTCATAAACTGAATTCTTGTCCGTTGCGCTCTTGTGAGTTAAGGACTAGATGTTTAAGGGTCCATACTTGTTCTAGTGATCTACAATAATCAGCATATAATGTGGAGACACTTAACGGAAGTTCTGGCAAAAAGATTGAAGCCTTTAACAGTAGCATAAATCAAGATATTTCAACCGTGAAAGTCGATTGATGCAGCGCTTCTCTCAAAATCATGTGCAAATCTAGTTTTTATACAGAACACAAAAGGCTCAAATCCTCAGGCAATTCTCTCAAATTACAGTTGAAAAGGGTTAAGTACTGTAAAGAAGAGGTGTCATCCAGTGACAAGGCCAATACATGATGATCTTTTGTAAAACAATTTTCAAAACATAAATGCTTGAGCCCTCTGAGATTGCCAATAAATGACGGCAACTTCTCTATGGTTGTGTTACTTAACTCAAGTCGCACCAAAGTTGCTTTTTTAATAAGAGATGTTATTACTTTTTTATTGTTACTTTTTCAATAAGAGATGTTAACTTATTAAAAAAGCTGCTTGGAAGGCTTTCAAGCCCTCTAAAACATCTCATCCATAATGTCTTCAATTTGCCGAGGAGTTCAACTGGTGATGAAGGTACCTGTTTTATAGCAGTCCCATCTAAGTATAGCTTCTTTATGTTACTTGAAATTTCTGGGAATGTATCCAAATTTGAACAACCCCTCAGATCAAGAACTTCAAGACCTTCTAGAAGTCCACTTCCACTACTTGGAAGATGAGTTATGTTTTTGTTGTTCACAAAACTTAGGGACGTTAACTTGCTCAATTGACTTCCATAACTGTAGGAGGGAACTTTAAGTAAACTGCAAAAACTATTAACAATCCCCAACATTCCATACATTCCATATGTCTGTTACTTTCAACTTTTATTACAAGAAACAACAATAAATTAAAGTGTTAAGTAGTATATAATTTAAGTATCTTGGTTCCATAATTGCTTTATGTTGCTGTTGGGTAATCTAAGCACCACAAGATTCTCTGGTTGGAAACTAGGTGGAAAAGAATGCAATGAAAATCCATTCAACCAAAAATACCTTATCTTATTAGAAAGATAATCAAGACTTCGAGAAAGATATAAATTACTTTTTTTCTTAGGGGTTCCATAAAAATTGAGAAACTTAACATTAGGTATCTTCATAAATACTTTCATATTTAAATCTATCTCCTTTATCTTAGTCACATCAAGAATTATGCTCTCCACTGTTTCAGCTTCTTAACAAACAACCAAATACCTACATAAGTTAACATGGAAAAAGTAACTTATCTCAATAAATCAAAATATATAAGAGACTATTCAAAATAGAGGGCAATGTTTTAAATATCTTAAAGATTTTACCTTATTCTCCGCAAATAATTCATATATGTCTTCATGATCCCATAATCTGCTACGTTGATTCAGATACTCAGCTTCTTGACGAACGATTTCCTTTCCCATTTCTTGTAACAAGTCATGCATTTCCAACATGTTTTTTGAAGAAGTAACAAGGCAATTGTCTACAAGAACACTTAATACATTATCTATATTGAACCTAGTGCTTTTGTATATTTGCTTCAAAATATCTTCGTTCCCGAACCAACCAACATGAATCTCCAATTAAAGACTCTAATTGTAGTGGATCATTCACATCATCAAGAACAATTAACATCTTCTTGCAATCAAGTCTTGTTATAAGAAATGGTCCAGTAGTTTTGCAAACACCGCCCATACCCCAATTCCTAAAATACGAATCTCCAATGAGTTAATAGTAAGTATCTTTTTTATTCCCTCAATGCGTGAGTCCATTCCAACCAAGTGCTCAAAACCATTACATGTCATTGATTGGTTCAGCTTTTCCAAAATGTCTTCAACGATTATGTTAATAAGCATATGATCATTCCTGCCAATTATGAAACACAATATAAATGAATGAAAAGCAAAAGAACCATTCACTAGAATTGACAATACAAACTAAAACATACCTGAATTCCTTATAATCCCACATAGATTGGCAGATGTGGTCAAGGCATCCTTCCACCTTGGGATCTTGTGTGCGATATTGGGATTTTGCTCATGTTTTACAAAAATTGCTGCAACATCATGGGACTGTGCCTAATATGGGATGGATCTACCTGGTAAAAGACAGGTATGACAATTTGTCCATGGGTTCAATCACATTCAATGATCTCTGCAAACTCATCAAGACACCAAGTGAAACATGCAGAGTCTTTTGAGAAAACAAGGACAGCAACAGTCGAATCTTGGATCGCCTGGGGAAGAGACTGAGCAATTGCTTCTCCTCTTCTGAGTTCCTCGTCGTCAAAGAAGGTTAGGAGATCCTTTTGGCACAAAGCGGCATATAGATGGCTGGTGAAATTGGGACGAGTGTCTTCACCCCTGAAGCTCAAGAAGACGTCGTACTTCAATGGGTGAGATTCCAAAGAAGAAGAAGAAGCCATTATTGTTGGACCAAGACGGTGGAGGCCATTCAATAACACTAAACAACCATAGCAAAACTTCTATGCATTATTTAACACAAGAATCCATCGACTTGGAAGTGGTCGTGTGCATAAAGCTTTTCGATATTTTCTTGTTGACTTTGAAGCTTCCATGAGCTTTCCCCGGGACCTAAATACCGACTTTAGCTTATATCTATCCAAAATATGCAAAGGAAGTGAATTTATTGTGGGGATTTACTGGTGAAGAATTATAAGAACCTATGGGTTTATGACTAGATAAAGAACGATTCTAAATTTGAACTTGATTCAAATCGCACGAATCTCGTATGACTGTAATTTTTTCTGATTTACTCGAAACTTGGGCGAAAGATAGAAAGCTCAAGTTCTCAAGCAATCCCCTTGAATTACAGTTGCGAGGAAATACCTCAAAAGAACAAAGCCACTGAATAATGGTCTTCGATAAAACGATTTAGAAATTTCTTGAGATTGTCAATGGACGATGGCAACTTCTCTGTGGCTGTCCTTAAGAACCTCCAAATTATCCATGTGGTCAGGAAGCGCCTTCAAGCTGTACTTTCATAGATGTTAAATAAAATCAACAAGGAAAATAGGTAATTAGGCATTGGTCTCCAGAATTTGGGGGAAATTCCAATCAAATGAATATGAGATTTTGCATGCTGAATATAAAAATTTGAAAATTTGTCCTTTTCCCAATCAGAAGAAAAGATAGAAAGAAGAGTACCATCAAGGAATATCTGCAACTGAACAGAGTCTTCGTTCTTCGGCTTCGTCTTTCGTCCGGCACTGCTTGACGGATTATTGCCCGACCCGATTCGTTTTGACCCGATTTGTTTTGACCCGACTTGACCCGTATTTTACTGAATTGATGCATTATGAGTTTATAACTGAGTTTCCGAACTGATTTAAAATGAGAAGATATTCCATACAATATATAATATAAAATGCTTCATTTAGTACAGTGCTACTCATAATGCATATAAAGCTTACGAATGGCCATTTTCTATTATTAGATAGCTTCCGCCGTCTTCCTTTGACAATAATAATGGCTTCTTCTTCTTCTTCTTTTTCTTCTTTGGCCTCTCACCCATTGAACTACGACGTCTTCTTGAACTTCAGGGGAGAAGACACTCGTCGCAAGTTCACCAGCCATCTCTATGCTGCTTTGCGCCAAAAGGATCTCCAAACCTTCTTTGACGGCGAGGAACTCAAAAGAGGAGAAGAAATTGCTCAGTCACTTCCCCAGGCGATCCAAGATTCCACTGCTGCTGTCCTTGTTTTCTCAAAAGACTATGCATCTTCCAGTTGGTGTCTTGATGAGCTTGTAGAGATCATCGAATGTCACCGAACCCATGGACAGATTGTCATACCTCCCATGATGTTGCTGCAGCTTTTGTTAAACACGAGCAAAATTTTAAGAATGCACACAAGATTTCTAGGAGGAGGGATGCCTTGACCATAGCTGCCAATCTATGCAGGTTTAATTCTAAGGAGTTCAGGTACGTTTTAGGTTGTATGGTCAATCTAAGTAAAGGGTTCTTTTGCTTTTCATTTATTTAAATTGTGTTTCACAATTTAAATGTATGATCATATGCTTAGTAACAAAATTGTTGAAGACATTTTAGAAAAACTGAACCAATCGATGAAATGTGATGATTTTGAGCACTTGGTTAGAATGAACTCGCGCATTGAGGAAATAAAAGAAGTATTTACTATTCACCCAATGGAGATTCGTATTCTTGGAATTTTGGGGATGGGTGGTGTAGGTAAAACTACTACAGCTGAAGTAATATATCATAAGATGTCTCATCAGTTCCAAGGTTGTTGCTTTCTATACAACGTTAGACAAAATTCAAAAGACGGTGGCATCAAGAAGCTACACGAAGAACTCATTTCAAAGGCACTGGGTGAAGAAAATCCTGTGAAAAATATGTTGAGCGGAGGACTTGGACCATTTCTTAAAAAAATATTTGGTCGCAAGAAGATGTTAATCGTTCTTGACGATGTGAATGATCTACTACAATTAGAGTCTTTAATTGGAAATTCATGTTGGTTCGGTTCAAGAAGCATGATTCTCATCGCTAGTAGATTTTGCTCGTGTGCGTTTTTAAGATTTTGCTCGTGTTTAACAAAAGCTGCAGCAATATCATGGAACTGTTTCCTTAAACATATTAGTGTTTTCGAAGACAAGTGCCTTGTAGATGCTTCCAAAAGCGATATGTTAGAAATGCATGATTGTTACAAGAGATGGGCAAGGAAATTGTTCGTCAAGAAGCTAGATATCCGAATCAACGTAGTAGATTATGGGATCTTGAAGATATTTATGAACTATTTACAGAGAATAAGGTAAGATATTTAAAAATTATTTTCTATTAATAGTCTTTTATAATTCCTAATTTATTGAGAGAAATTTTATTGTCATAACAACTTGTGTATATATTTCGGGTGTCTTTTGTTAGGAGGTTGAAGCAGTGGAAAGCATTATTTTAGACTCATCTAACTCATCTAAGATAAGAGAGATGAATTTAAATCGACAAGTATTTATGAAGATGCTTAACCTTAGATTTCTAAGTTTTATGGAGAAAGTAATCTACATCTCTCTTAAAGTTTGGATTATCTTCCTAATACATTAAGGTATCTTAGGTGGGATAAGTATCCATTAAAATCTTTTCCACCTAATTTTCAACCAAAGAATCTTGTGGTGCTTCATTTATCCTACAGCAACTGGAACAGAATCAAGGTACGAAAAGTATATACTAAACAATTTAATTTACTATAATAGAAGTTGAAAGTAATACTTAGATTGGATTAATTAATTTTTTTGTTATTTTTGTTAATTACAGGAAGACTCAGCGGTGTCTCAAGATACATATGGAATGATGAGTATGATTGTTAACGGTTTTTGGAGATTGGCCAAGTTAACTTCTCTAAGTTTAGTAAATAACAAAAGTATAAATCATTTTTCCAACAGTAGAAGTGGATTTCTAGAAGTTCTTTGTCTTTCGGGTTGCTCAAATTTGAATACATTTCTTGAAGTTCTTTGTCTTTCGGGTTGCTCAAATTTGAATACATTTCCAGAAATTTCAACCGAAGCAAATTAGAGTATTTAGGGATGGAAGATTTTAGAGAGCTTGAAAGCCTTCCAAGCAACTTTTTAAGCAAGTTAACATCCCTTGACAGTCTTTATCTGAGTGTAAGCTCACGCTTTAAGGCACTTCCTGAAATTTTGGAGCCTGTGGATAATCTGAAGAATCTTGGCTTAAGTCAGACAGCCATAGAGAAGTTGCCATCGTCTATCGGCAATCTCAAAGGGCTTAAGCTTTTAGGGATGGATAATTGCTGGAAGTTTGCTTTCTACCAAAAAAGTTTCGAAAATTGTTTTTTAGAAAAAGACCACCCTAGATTGGGTTGGTCGTTGGAAGGCATGTCCTCGTTACAAGACTTATATCTCTCCAACTATAGTTTGAGGGAATTACCTGGAGACTTGAGCTTTCTATCTTCAGCTTTCTATCTTCCGTAAAATCTCTACATTTAAGTCAAAATGATTTTGAGAGAATTCCTTCTACCATCAAACAACTTTCACAATTAAAATATTTTTTTATAGACAACTGCAAAAGGCTTCTATCCTTACTAGAACTTCCATCAAGTGTCTCCTTATCAGCCCAAGTTTGTAGATCGCTAAAACAAATATGGACCCTTAAACAACTACCCCTTGACTCACAAATAGAACATGCATTGGCTGGGAGAAGATTCCGTTTTTGGAATTGCTTTAAGTTGGATGAAGATGAATGCCAGGCAGTAGTAAATGCACTGTTGAGGAATTATAAAAGAACTAAAATGCAGAAATCATTGGTCTGTAACTCTGTCTTTGTCTTTCTTTATCTGGTCTGTATAATCATTAATTTGAGTTGTAAATTTGTGTTGTTAGTATTATTTTGAAATGATGTATCCAAGAAGTAGAATACCAGAGTGGGTCAAGTATCAAAATCTTGGTGATTCCATTCGAATTCACCTTCCTTCTCATTGGTTTCATCATCTTTTTCTGGGATTTGCTTTCTATCTGTGCCATGATAATGCAGAGTATGATGATGGAGGAATTTGCAATCTTATATATGATTGCTATTTTGAAGACAGTCACCATTTCTCCTCCTTATTTACAATATATACTCCACCTCACAGAGCAGATAAAGAACATATGTTAGTCTTCATCAGTAAAAAGTTTCGTACATGGATATGTAGACATGTTAACTTTGAAGAGGATGTAGCCTTTTTTAAGTTCAGCTTGTCTAACTATATAATCAAAAAGTGTGGGATCATTCCACTGTACACCCAAGAAGATCAGGATGAATTATGTCACACATTCAGCTTGCCTACTCCAGTGTCCACGGTGAAGATAGAAGAAGTTGAATGAAATGAAGAGGTCACTGCTTCAAAGAACAGAGGAGACTTCTTAGATGGCTTCACATGTATGTATATATTTTCTTTCTAACATTCTTTTCCTGTCATTAGTTCCAACTTAAGTAGAAGTATTAGTTTTCCTGTATCATGTTATGTTATTGTGATTTAGTATAATAATAATTGCTTACTCTTACATATTAATGATGTGATATCTTAAAGATGGATGGTGGATATGAGGACAAAGTAAGAGAGATTGCTTCAGAGATGTGAAGAAAACCAAACAATCACTTGGGTTTCCTGCAAATTTTTCTTTCTAAATATCATCTCCATCTTTGATCTGTAAAATAGCAAAATGCTGATTGGATCAACCTAAGCCGATCCAGGTTAGTTCTTGTTAACATTCCAAGACGCAACACACTAATCTTTGTTGCACTTACTTTTGTTCTATGCCTATGTTTATTTAATACTAATTTTAGTGGCCTTCTTTTAATTTTATATTATTTATATGTTAGTTTTATAAGTATTAAATCTTTTAATTTTATTTGAAATTTACTAAGTACTCCATAATAGATTTTCATTAACATCTTTAACAAAAATCTCACCCAACGTCAAGGTAGACATACATTTTTTTTTTATTGTATTCTCACCTAACCATGGATCCAGCTGAACTATACATACTAAAACAACATATAATAGAGTATGACTTTTAATGGATAGCATTTTTTAAGCATAATGGTTGTGGAAGTCACGAAAATTAGACATTCAATTTATGAATAATGGTCTCAAGTTTGTCAATCAAATACATATTGTTTGGATTAGAATCCATAGGATCCAAAATACTTGTAAAGTATTTTCTTATTCGTGAAAGTGGAAACAAATGTTGGTTTAAGCCTGACTTCCAAACAATGACGTGCTGTTTGATTGGTTTAAGCCTGACTTTCAAGCATATGTCTTTTCTGAATATCAGTTCCGTGCCTGGTCGGATCAACTTTGCTGATCTCCTGAATACCACAAACAAGTTAGAGGATCGGGTTAGTTTACATCTGAATGAGTTAGTGTTACATTAAACTGTTTGAATGAGATGATACTATGTCTGTATATTTGACTAAAAATGGAATTTTGTAATCTGTATCCACATTGTGTAAGGTCAAGACTTACTGACAAATGTACGAGTGTTACGTTCCAATCTATTTAGATGAACATTTGAAGAAAATGAACAAGCTTGTTGCTGCTCCCAGTTTTTGTTTGTTTCCTGTAAAAGCTTTCTGAAATGAATTCATGCTTACTCTTTTTATTATGTGGTTGGTATTAGGAGTGGTGAATGGGGTGATCATGTCACATTGCAAGCTGCTGCAGATTTTATATGAGCAGCTTCTACTCTTTCAATGTTTCCTTTTCGTTTTACTGATTTTCTCTATGTTTCTCTGTTCTTATTTGCTAATTGGAACATATAAAATTTAGGTACTTGAGTCCAACTTTTAAATTTATGTAAAATTTTGTCTCAGTTTTGTTGTGTTCTGTTTTATTTGGAAGCACTTTATGTAAGCTGTTACGTAAGCTTTTGTATCATGCAGGTGGACGGGTGCTGGTTGCGCTCAACTAGGTAGCCAGTGTGTCGGGGTCAGAGCGAATTTTGATGCAATTGACAGGCTTTCCATTTATGACAGTTATTAGACTAGGAAGCTTCCCAAACATCATCCAGAACTGGTGTCGTGCTCATCAGGATTTGACCGCCATCTGAGTTGGATAGTAGATAAAAGCTTGTTTGAAGAAGTTTAGGGTTTATTAAAGCAGCTAGACAGAGCATAGGATGGCAACATCACTGGATAGACCCGTAGAATGTATAGAGTAAGAGCTGAAAGCATAATTTGTAGAAGATAATTCATACCTTTACCATTATTTAAACTTTGAAGTTTCATAGTCGTGCATTTTTCAATGGAGTTGAAATAATAGTTAAAATCAATGAATAAAATGATCTTGCAGCCCTGCAAATTGGCCAACTAGATAGCCAAATTCAATCTGTTATAAAGGCTTGAGTAAAGCCAAATTCTCCTATTCCTACGGCAATGTTTCATATTCTTCCAATTATAAAACATAAATTTCTATATACAACAGGGATCTGATGCCATCCCCTTTTGTTATGGCAATGACATCAGTTGACCAGTAGGGTACACCAAGGCTGCTGCAGTAGTGTTATACTTGTGGATGCTAATTTAACTCTTCTTCCTGAGCCCAGATCAACCTCTTGTATCTACCTAATCTAATCTATCATTTATGCACACTAAGTACCAGCTCAACAACACTAGCCTCAATGCACGGATTCATCCAATTTAAAAAGTTGCCTATTTTTCAACTGATCCTTCCCCCTTGATCAATTAAAGTGCCGACTTGATCACCACACAACGCCCTAGAGATGTTCCCAGGCTCAAGCAGATTAAAGACTACAACTGCAGGCAGAAACCAGACTATATATCAATATCGGAGATTCATGGTCAGAAGTACGGAAAGCGAACAGAACATAGTAACAGTGTGACAAACCAGGAATTCCATTCTCTTCACAGTAGGTAATCGCCATCATGTCCATTGATGGAAAGCCCCTGGAAGCTAGCTCTCTGAAGGATATGTGGTCCAGTATTATATTGCTATTACCGGAATGGCAATCAAATATGCCATTGACATTTGTACCCTTAAGCAGAGCATCTGCATTAACTGAATATGCCCAAGAGTACTAAAAATTAATTCAAGAAAATCACAAACACAATATAGATAGGTAAGAAAAGTTAAGGTATGGAAGAATGTGAGCATACTCTCAGACGCTCGCAGAGCTGCTGCTGTATCTGTACTAAATAGAGGATTTCCAGTACCAGCACCAACACCGCCAAATATGACAACTCTTCCTTTCTCAAGATGTCGGATGGCTCGTTGCCTATTATAAGGTTCAACCAACTCTGGCATTGTAAATGCACTTTGTACACGAGACTGAACACCAAGCTTCTCTAAAGCTGACTGAAGCAATATAGAATTCATGACTGTTGCCATCATACTATATTCCATCAGAAATTATCACAAAATCAGTACAAGGAACCTGGAGGATAAGTTCGCCTATTCTGAAGGGCAAAGTTGTAATGGTAATTCCATATACATCTAGCTAAAGGAAAGAAAAGTTGAAGAACTGTCTGCAATAATCAGCATACAAGCAACCTTTTGAAAGAAGTTTTAAAAGATTGGCTACAATAACAACTTTTGGGAATTGGATAAACTTTTAAAGACAGCATGAAACAGGATATCCTAGAGAAATCTATTTCCATTCACAAAAACCATTTGAACAAGGTTAAAATATAGAGAAGGAATTATAAACTAAAAATGTTAGGCAATGTGACAAGTTTGTAAAGAAAATTTCAATAACATGAGTTTTACCCAATCTGATATGCTGTGGGTCTGTCCAAACCAGTGGCAGATATCCATGAGTCTCCACAAAAGAAATTACGGCCTCCAACAACAATTGCTACCTATAGAAGTAAAAAAAAGAAGTATCTAGTGATTCTGTAACTGGAAGAGACGGAAAAAAGCATCCATAATGAGGTTAATCCACACCTCAAGCCCAACTCCGCATGCTGTGGCCACTTCCCTAGCAATCTGGATTGCCACCTAGCAATAGATGAAAGCAGTTAAGCGTGCAGCTTCTAGACAAATAACAAAACACTACCCAACAAATTCAGTTGAATGTGTGCCTCAGCATAACCATGAACCAGATAACGAAAACATCACGGATAATGTGTACCTTAGGATCAATGTTCTGGCAGTTCCCAGTCAATGCAGCACCACTTATCTTGAAAACCACTCTCCGCCATTTTAGATTAGGCATTGACTTGGATTTAAGGTTGTTTGTGAAGGCAGCATTTAAAAGATTACATCTGTGGAACGTGGTGCACATTTAGTGAGACTGTTATACAGATTTCCTTTTTCACCATCATAAGCTATCAAACCACATGGGAACCATTCTATCATTTCATCCCAAAAACAACTGCTAATTGGAAACCACTACATAACAGTTCGCTTCAATAACTCTTTCTTAGACAAAAGACCATTAACAGACAAGATAACTCTCAAATCCTGTTTGCATATTCTAAATGTCCAAAATCCATACATCTCTGCTAGCAGTATTTTCACAATTGTTTATGTGATGATGCTACAGAATTGACAGAGCAATCTATGCATGGAATTTTTCCCATTAAAGCAAAAATTACCACAGAACCAAGGGATGACAGAACTGTCCACTAGCTAGCACCAATTCTCATGTTACAATCACCGGCGCAATACCATGAGAACCAAACCATTCTACAGCCTAACCACTTAAAAACAAGAAAAACATCATCAACACACATTCAACAGAATCACCCAAAACAAGAAGAACATCATCAATTCATCATCAAACACGCACTTTCAACAAAATCAGCCAATACAAACTTTAGCAAAATTAGCTCGAATCCAAAGACACCCTATAAAGAAAACAACAAAAGCAAACATCAAGACTACCTCTTTGCTTGTCTGACGATAACACCACCATTTCCGCCAATTCCCCCACCGCCTTCACTCTCTCCACCACTTCCACCACCGCCACCGCCACTTCCACCGCCACCACCTCCACTTCCACCGCCACCACCACTACCTTTACCACCGGAAGAATTCCCTACAATTGCCTCAATCTGTTTGAACCAATGCCAAGTACTATTCCCATATCCACCAGTATTATTATTAATCCTCTGCAGCTCCACTTTGTATCTCTTCTTCAAATTGTCAATCTTGTTCTTACACTGTTCCACACTCTTCTTATTATTGCTCCCTCCTCTCTCGCTAACCGCCTCCGCCACTTCCTCCCAATCTCTCCCTCTCAAATTCCCTCTGTTCAAATGATTGTACTTCTCCGTGTAAGCCTCCAACAAACACGATATTGCCGTTTCGCTCCACTCTTCTCGATCCTTCCGATAATCCGATCGATAATCGATATTTGGTTCTGATTCTCCGTTTTTGTTGTTTCCGTTCGGCCTGTACTTTTTGTTGCTACTGTAGTAATATTGTTGCTGGTGGTGATGGTTTCGCTTCGAAGACGGTGTCGCCGGTGCTACGGATCCCGACTTTTCCTGCTCTGAATCAGCGTACGCCGCGTAGTAGTCCCCCTCGTTACCGGATTCGGCGTCGGGATCGCTTGTTGGCGCGTGTAGAGGAAGCGTTTGGGGATCGTCGATGAGAGGGTAATCGCCGGTCGCCATAGAAACGATGGTTAGGGTTAGGGTTAAGGTAGAGAGAGAGAGAGAGACAAAGAGAAACGACGTTAAAGTCAGCGTGACGGAGGTTAAGAGAGAAAGAGAGGTTACAGGTAACGGTGTGAGTCTGATTGGATGATTTGAAGAGTACGGTCCTAACGGATCCGTTAAAACAGAGAGAGACGTCAACGTGCGGTTAGTGAGAGTTGGCGCACGTTGACGTTAAACCCTATGGTGACGATCAAGTGTTACTAGGACATTAAATGACATAATTATCTTAATTAGGCTCCTTAATTTTGAGGTCAGGTTTAATAGTTCAATTTGTTAATATCAAATTTTAACTCAGGATCCTAATCTGATCTAGTGAACTTGCCATCAGTGTTCTTCAGAGAACTTCAGAAGAAGCAAGAAGCATAGTAGATAAGTATCAACAGATGAGGAATTATAATGATTCAACTGAATTTCAGAAAGTAGATGTTATATCAGAAGCAGAAACATATTTCAGTTACAAAACCGTATATATAATATAAACTCCACATGTTCTAATTGAATTTCAGCAAAATGCTTCATAAGGATTCACCACCTTCAGCTGGTGATTGGGAGCCATCAGCAGATTTATTATCATCATCTGATTCCTTTCTAGCTCTGTCCTTCCTCTCCTGCCATCTTGCCCATGCCCACTTCAAAATGAAGAACCCTCCAAGAGCATAAACCTGATAAAACACAGAGTAATCTCATTAATCAACAAATATTCCCACAATAATACTTTTAGATTTATTAAAAGTGAGCAGACACTCTAAAAACCTAAACTTATTCACATCATATTACAACCCAAAATTACAGTGGCATAGTACTAGATATGGTGTCGTTCATTCCACTCGAAACAATCCAATCAATTTTCAGGGTGAAAACATATTCAGAACTTATAACACAAAACAGATAGGTGAGAACGTATGACAACTTCCAACAACAGGTTCCCTGTGTTGGCACAGAATAAAAATGTTTTATACACCCTCATCACAAAGAGAGAGATCCAAAGATGGAACAGGTAAACCAATGTGTATGATACATGAATAAGCAAGGTATTTTTGTTCCAATTTTTGCCTCTTCCTCTCCCGCTGAATCAAACCTTTTCTATGTCTATTACTCATTCTTCCTCACAGGGACCGATCATTCAGATAGATTGAGGGAGACCAGATATCCAAAAAAAGTAAACAAGAGGAGCTGAAGCTGTGGTGGGATTATGCCAAGGGTGACCAATGAACATATCTAACAGCTTCACGATAAATGACTCTCTTAACAACTTCACAGACGTTCTTCCACCAGGACCACTTGAGCATCCAATTTCCCATCGACGCCAATTTTTCATTAATTGATGGAAGAAGAATCCACACGACTAGTTCTTTGGACATTCAATCTAGACCAATTGAGGTCAGTTCATGATGGTATCTATGCCGATGGATATCAGACAATGAAGTAAAGTACTACATGAATGGACATATAGGAATCCGAATCCACTGAATCGCTCATGATATGCTGATCTAATGTTACTCCTCAGGATGCAATGAGCACTCATTTCAATTAGAATTGACCATGCCTAGGTTGACTGCAGTTTAAAATAACCTTTTCCCAGGAGAAACAAGCCACCTATATGACATTCATAAGCTTTTTATTTGATCATATCCTTTCTTCAACATTGGCCAAAATCATAATTACATGAGTCCTATAAGAATATTTCAGCGAGAATTTCACGTCAAACATCTTACTATTTTCTCTCTATACCTTCTTCGAGTCATTATATCCATGAAGTAAAAGCAGCTAAAACCAAGTATATCGAAATCAGTGAACATGGAAGCAAATCAATTCCTCAAGTCACCATCATCCGCACTATCAAACCATATCAAACAGCTAAGATGGGATAAAGAGATTTATCTCCAACAGAGAAAAGAGTTCAAATTTAACACACTGAAGCATCTAAAAAAAACCCAAAACCCAAATTTCCCAATTCAATTACCTGCCAGATAACTATTGGGTTGTTGGTTCTTCCGCTGCTCTCCTCAACTTCGACATCCAGAGGAAGTGGTAAAATGGGTCGAGGGTTGGGGAAGCTAACGGTGTTTGGTTTCCGGTATTCATCTTCTTTCTCCAAAACCGCTTCTGGTTTTGATTCCTGTTTGACTACGGACTCTGCTTCTCTTGGTGGATTGAAGAAAGGGAACGTAATATGAAATCTGGGAAACAATGGAAACGGGTTTCGCGGTTTATTAGGGTCATCTTTTCGTGTCACCATTTCATCGCCCATTGTTCGATAATCGAGAGGCGTGAAAATGGAGGTTCGCCGTTGTTCTGTTCTCGGGGTTTATTAGGGGCTTTTCCTTTTAATTTAAATATTGTTAACTTTTTTTATTAAAAGCTTTGATTAATTGCCGTTGAAAATTTTATAAAATCTATAAGTCTATTATTTTTATAATTTTAAATATAATAAATCAATTTTTGATTATGTTCTTTATTTAATTATTTATAATTATAATTAATATAATTTAAATGTTTAATTTACTTTTATAATTAATTTAACTTTTGAGTTTAATTTGCACTATACATTTGAGATTGAATTTTAGGATAAAGGTGAAGACTTTTTTTTTTTAAGACTGAGGAGGGAATTAACCCAGATTACACAATCCTTGACCTCATAACACCAGTTAAGTCAGCTAGC
>JAOTAY010044461.1:0-21247 GCA_025629805.1 Erythroxylum baracoense
TAAGAGAATTAGTCATAAAATGTATAAATACAATTAATGGAAGAAAAATATGAAGAGAAGAAAACAAACCTTAAACTGCGATGAACCTCAATAATTACACAATTTATTCCAATTTTCTTTAGTCTCCCTTTCCGGCACATGTCTCTTGGTCTCTTCATCGGAAGGAAAAGATTAATAATATTTATGCAATCGATAGCGGTGATCTTTCACCCTTTGTTTCAGCAGTGAACCAACACTGCTTGTAATCTTAGGCTGCTTGATATCTATAATATTAAGTTTCATCTGTGAAAACATGTATTAGATAAGTTATTAATTTAGTTAAGTAAAATTGCAATACTTATAATAAAATGAATTGAAATAATATCGAAACTTTATCCAAGTATTTTGCAGAAAGTTGTTTTCCTTCAACCGCTTGACATGCTGAAGGCAAGGCAACTCATTTTGAACAACAATGCCCAACTCACTAGCCAATTTTGCTTATTGGATCTTATCAACTGGGGGCCCTTGTGTCAGGTCAATAGTCACAGACAACTTGGAATTCATTGCAACATTCATCTGTTGCAACTCAACGCCTTTTGTTTTTCCTCTACCTCATTTTCTGAGGCTAGTATTGGAACCTGAAAAAATAACATAATGAGTAAAACACACTAAACATGTGATGAGAGCATAAATGTATATATGATTGGTTATTAATAACAAACCTGAAGATCCCTCATGACTACCAGACGATGTTGGTAAACGTTGATGTTGCTGACTTTCCTCATGCGATGATGCAACTGCTGGTTGTTCTATTGGAGAAACTTTATCGGTCGTAACCACCCTCTTTCCTTTATTACGAATAGGTGCCATTGTAATCAACCTATGTAAAAATCAACAACATCAATAATATCAGAAAATAGAAAAAAATATAGAAAATCATCAACTATTGCAAAAACTTAACTAAAACATTAAAAATATGCTTATAGTCATCGTAAATAAACATAACTAAAACATCAACAACGTAAGACCTATAATTATGTTATTAACACTTGAAACAATCCAAACAATGAAACTTACATTCAATCATCATCATTAGTAGATATTCGTTTGATTCTTCATCACTAATATATTCCAGCAAAGTATCGTCATTGTCATTGAAGTCATCCTAAGTATAGTCTTCATCTATTTCTAAGATAAGATGGGGTTGGACTTCATCCAGTTGAACTATGTTAGGCTCGACATCTCTCCTATGGAATAATGATATATCTGCATCTTCTACTGGAATGCCTTTATTATTGATCTCCATTCTAATATCTTGATAGACTTCATCAGCATCCTCATCTAATTCACCAATATCCCTTTCACAAAAATCAAAGACATTCCTTTGTTGAAACTTTTGAACAAGCTTCCAATTGCTACCAAACACAGTATCGTTGACGTAGAAAACTTGTTTGGCTTGACTTGTAAGAACAAAAGGATCATTATCATACCATGTCTTGCTAACATTTATGTTAGTAATATGCTCGTTCACTCTCATGTTAGTTAGATCAGACCATTTGCATTTAAGTAGAACAACCTTTTTATCCTTGATGTAGTGCAACTCTATAATTTTAGATATGACACCATATAAGTCAATGATTTCGTCGTGATGACATCCTTCAATGACAGCCCTACTATTTTGACTTCTAACTTGACTATCTCGATCTTGTATGTGATATCACACCCCATTAACAATATAATTTGTGTATTTTTTCCACAAATATGAGGCCCACATGCTAAACTATATAATGCTATTATCGCTTCTTTCACGTTATGGTTATGTAACTGTATCATCTGTACAACAAATTGAAAATAAATATGAGGATGAGGCATATTCTCATATTTTCATAATATTTAATTAAAACAACAACTTACTCGATTTCTAAACCATAATACAAACTTCTGCCTATGTCTTTCTTCAACATTGATCATACCTTTGTTGCGAGTTGTATCTTTGTGCTCTCTATTGAAAAAAAAACATAGTAAGATCTTAGAGCTAATAAAGGAAATTATAATATGATTAAATAAAAAGGAATATATGCACTTCATGTATGTATTGACGTTCTCGCAATTGTTCAAAATATAACAATGGGCAATTTCAAATTCATTTTTACTTAACTCGATATATTTACCCGCACCAAGTGGCCTAACTTTTTGGGAGAAAATAGACAACCCACCATTGTCATTAAAATCAAAATAACGTTCTGGTATATTAAATCTCGTCTTAACATCAGTTAAGTACATTGAACAAAAAGTTAAGCATTCATTTTCTATATAAGCCTCTGCAATAGACCCCTCTAGTCGAGCTCTATTACGTACATAATGCTTAAGAGAGCAAGAAACCTGAAGATGTACAGTTATAATTTTAGGAATTGTTACAAACAAATAATATAAGAAAATTTTGTTGAATTTAATATAAACTACCTTTCAATCAGAAACATCCATTAAAATTGAACAAGTCCACTAAGTTTTGCTTTATATGGTAAGTGAATTGCCAAATGAACCATAACATCAAAAAAAGATGAGGGGAATAATAGTTTAAGCTTACATAGAATCAATGCTATGTCTTTCTCCAATTTATCAAGCTTTTCAACTTTAAGTGTCTTGTAACATAATTGCATAAAAAACTCTCCCACTTGGCCTAAAGTAATGGACACATCCTTTGGCAAACACTTACGTATTCCAACAGGAAATAGTCATTGCAAAAGTTCATGATAATCATAACTTTTCAACCCTGACACTTTTTCCTCTTTAACATTCATACAACGACCTATATTAGATGCATACCCATCAGGAAATTTGACTGATTGGAGGAACTAACAGAATGTTTGTTTCTCACTTTTTGACATGTTGTAACAAACAGGGGGAATAAAGTATGATCCATCATTTCTTCTTCTCAAATGCAAATCTTTTCTAATATTCATATCTTCCAAGTCTAGTATAGCCTTAATAGTGTCTTTGGATTTTCCATCAATTCCCATAACAGTCCCTAAAATGACCTTATAAATATTTTTCTCAATATGCATGATATCAAGATTGTGCCTCAATAGTAATTCCTTCTAATATGGCAAGCTGAAAAATATGTTTTTTTTAGTCCAATTCAGTTCAATATCATTTCTCTTATGCTTTCTATTACTTGGGTGTTTTCCAGGTGTAATGTCACCCAAATGTGACAGCTGGTAAACAATGTCATCACCCAACAACTGCGTCGGAGCTTCACCCAACTTAGCTATGCAATTAAACTGTTTACTTATTCGCCATCTATGCCCATATTCTAAATAACGACGATGACCCATATACCATATTTTACTTCGTATCCTTGTTGAATATGTTTTATGATTACAAACAGGACAAGCCATATAACCTTTAGTTCTCCACCCCAACAAATTATCATAAGTTGGAAAATAATTTATAGTACACAATACAGCAGCATGCGTTGTAAATGCGTTGCCTTCATCAACATTAAAAGTTTGTAATCCATATTCCCATAGATCGTTTAAGTCATCAATTAATGGTTGCAAATAAACATCGATGTCCTTACCAGGAGTAGTAGGTACTAGAATAAACAAACATAACAACATAAAAGCCTCCTTTATACACTTCCATAAAGGTAAATTATATGGGACTATAATCATCAGCCACATGCTATATGAATTACTCATATTATCAAAAGGATTAAATCCATCTGAGGCCAATTCAAGTCGAACATTACAACAATCTTGTCCAAACTATGGGAACTTTCTATCAAGCTCTTTCCATGCCATTAAATCAATTGGATAATGTATAATGTTATCATCAATGTATTTCTCTTTATGCCACCTCATAAAGAAAAATGCATTGATTTTGGAAGTCCACATTTAAGCAATCAATGCATGGACAACGAATACTGCATTCATCACCCATTCGATCTTTTACAAATTGCATAATACTCTTAACTCCTTCTACGTATTCAGTTGACCATTTTCGATGAGACATCCAACACTTATCCATTTAGCTATAAAATATAAAAAAATAACAAAGTTATAACATGCATTTTTAGCTCCTATGTTACCTTAAAAAAACCTATGTTTAATATTACATACAGTCAATAACGTTATATTAATTCATACACACCAATACAACTGATATGTAAAATATTAAAGGTTATTAAAAATTCACATACCTGAAGATGTATAGTTTTATACAGTTGACTTGAGTTGTTTATGTTGTTGGAATAGAGTATGACACTCTGATACAAATTTATAAAGATATACAAAAGAAAGGGATTAAAACTGAAACAATTTTCTTCGTTTTGAATTAAATGTGGTCGGTAGGGAGAAATGTACCTAAGGATGCCACACAAATTATAAGATTTTTGGCTCTAAGCTGAAAGAGGAACATAAAATCTAAAAATAGTTCGGCCATGGAGTTGGTGAACAACAAAATATATTATAAATAAATTGAAAACTATAAATTAAAGGTTAAATGGCCTAAAATGATATTTAATATGCATATAAATTATAATGACATAATTTATAAATATCTAAATTGTGCACAAAGAACAAAGATTAGGATTGCCAATAATTAAGACATAGAAAAAAGAAGGTTAAAGAATTTCAATGTCTACCCACCTTGGGCATTTATTTAAAGCAAAAGTTGCTTCTCTTGTGTGACCTAATTAATGTGGTACTTTTTGTGCATATGAGTTGTATTGTTTTGATAAGGTGCTAATTTTTTTATAATAAAATTGATACTTTTTTGGGTGACTTGGTCATATATTTATCCGAGAAAATCAATGAGGAAAAGGAGCGGAAAGCACTTCACCAAATTTAATTCTTTTACTTTGGATTTTGTTAGTGCCTAACTATTGTTAACCATTACTGATTTGGAGACGATTCCCATTGCAACTATGCTTCCAAGTTTAGAGAGTGGACAAACTCTAGTAGTTATAAGCTGTAGTGTAGGAGGATTGTTTATAGCACCAATAAGGATTAACTATATAAGGATAAAATTGGCTTAGGTGATGCGTAACTTGAAGATTGTTGTACATAACACTTCCTTGCCATTTTCAAGGATTTAGTGCTTACAAAGGTATCTTTTGATTCCAGCTATGGAGGAGACGTGTTCTCTTCTTCATAAAGTAACTCAAGTTCCAAAAGAATAAGACGAATTCTTAGTTTCACCCTACCAAGAACCAATCTTTCAAATAAACAAAGACAATCGACAATCAAAGTGTGGAGGTTCCGTCATTTTGCAATTCTTTTAAACAATTAATAAAATTAACTGTATTTTTAATTTTAGATAGAGGGTGTCACAATGCTATTAATGGATCCCACTATCTAGTTAAACTATGTCATTTAACCATATCAAGATTTCTATTCGTCTAAGGTTTATTTTGTATGTTTTAAAAACATTGTTAAGGTTCTAACTAGTATTCTATTGTAAATGATGGTGTTCAAAATAAACTTTTGACCTTAGTTTATGTATTCTTATTTATACTTTAGTTAGTTTTTTACTATAACCATATTTATCATGTATCAAATTGTATTCATTTTCTCAGGCAATATACAAGGAATATTTTAATCCTAATTAAAATTTTAGAAAATATTGAGTAATAATCATGACAAACCAAATTGTTCATATCTCTCAAGCATCAATGCCATAAACCCTTACCATAAACTGTATATTTATTATTAAACTAAACACCAAAAATTACCTTGCTAGGAAAATTCATTTTATTTCTATCATAAACTATTAAAATATGAACACTTTTATTAATGGCACACTAATAGTACCTCTCGATATTCCTTCACTAAATGATGCAAACACCATAATCTCAAATTTGCCATAATCTCAAATACCATAATCTTAAAGTCCATAATCTTGCCCATTGTCCTTAAGCACCAAGTGTTCTCATGCTGAGAAGCCTTTCCTATTACCTCAAATTTGCCATAATCTCAAATACCATAATCTTAAGGACCATAATCTCACCCATTGTCCTTAAGCACCAAGTGTTCTCATGCTAAGAAGCCTTTCCTATTACCTAACAAAATTTTGCATCTCTAATAAAAAATGTACATGTCAAAATCATGGCTATCATAAGCATACTACATTGAATTTTCAAAAAAGGTGTACATCAACGCAAGAACATAGGAATAAGACTTTCAACGAACACGTTGTAAGCAAAACATAAAACACACATTTCTTCAACTATTCATTCATTTTATTCCCTTAATTCACCGTTATTCACAAAATTCAATAGAAACCTAATAATTCCATCATTCAATCTATGCAAACAACTCAAGAAATCAAAGAAACCACAACAATTTTAGATTCAATATCTTTAAGACATTCAAAAACAAACCCACAACAAATGAAAGAAAACTTACCAGGTTGAACTCAACTCCACAAGATGATAAGTGGGGGGAAGATAAGAATAGAAAATTGAGAACAACAAAAGGGGGATTGAAGAAATGAGGGAGAATTTTTAGTTGTTTGAGAGAAAATGCATAAATGACGGAGAGGGAGGGGGAAGGGTTGTAGGTTTGATTTTTACTCCTGTAAGACAATGTCATTTATCCCACCTAATTTTTTTTACCGTTGTAACATTCAGCGACGAAAATAAGATTCGTAGTAAAATGCAAGACCTTTAGCTAAGATAAATGATAACCATCGCCAATACGTTTGGAACAACATGAAAAATGACATAGTTATATTATTCTGATCTCCCATAATTCGGCGCAAAATGCCACGCTTTGGTTACGGAACACCTATAGCATCGCAAAATGTACAACATTTTGCTACCAATTTGTTAAATCGTCAAAAAAAATGTTTGTTTCTTCTTTTTTGATGATGGCTATTTTCGTCGCCTAAAAGTATAAATTTACTACGAATTTAAGAAACATCGCCAAAACCCTAAAATTTTCTTTACTTCTTTATTGTTCTTAAAAAACTTTTATCTTTATTTTCAACCAGTTCTTCCTTTGTAGTCTCCATCAAGTCCTTATAAAACTAGCTATCTCTGACGTCTTACCCACCTATCAATGCCATTGACATGATCAAAACACGGTTTATAATTCTATCACTTCTTTTGTATTATATATTGTATTTTCACTTGCGGTCTTCTTTTTCACATCTTTTACTGACTAGATTGGCTCTTTGTTTGTCAATCTTAGTTTGTGACAAGCTTCAATATGTATTAGATACAAATTACACAATAAAATTTTCAAATTTTAGTAAGGGTAACTTTCATATCATTAGGCACATTGAAGATGTATAAATGCTAAACTAACTAGTTTCAGTTGTCATCAAAATTGGAGTTAAATCATATCATCGTTTTATTATAAATCAACTTTTACACAATTTACTTATTAACATTATTAATGAAGGAATGTCGACGGATGGCTCTAATTCATTTCGTTGGGAGGAATGTGGCAAAATTGTACCTACTGAGAAACCAACAATGCAGAAAAAATCTCCACTTCATATACTAATCATCATTTGCCTTCCATGGTCGATCTTCTACTTCAAGGTGTTTAGTATCATCCGAATAATGTAACTTTCCTTATTATGTACATCTCATTTCCTTTTATGAAGCTATTATATATATTCACATTTGATCGTTTATTCTACATGTTGTCTGAAGCTACCTTGAGTCTGGAAGATGATATCTATGGCCATGGAGATAGGACCGATGTGACAATAGTCCATAAAGGATCAGGAAAATCGGTTGTTTCGAAAATTTCCAATTCCAAATACTTCGTCTGCTCATGCACGTATGCATGTCATTCCAATTTCAGTTCATTTAACAGTTTACTAATATGACAATAACTAACTTCTATACTAATTGTATTTTAGGTACTAAATTTAGCGACTTATTCACTGCATCCTCAACAAATTTAGCTATAGCGAAAAAGCCATTGCAAGAGGGTGTGAAAAACCTTAAACTTGAGGGAACAACTGTTATTGTTCCAATTTGTGAGTTCGAACATGCAAGAATCCTTCTGGGGAATCCAGACATCGGGGACTATTTACCTTTATTGACTCTCATGTTACTTAGAATCTAAAAAAATAATTATATCATTGCCAGTTAGCGAGTCAATCAATTGAACTTAGCTTTAAAGTTTATTTATTTTTGTATCTGTAATAATTTGTCAAACAGCATGTCTACTACTTAGGGGTCAAGTTGTGTAATATTGAATGTGGACTATTATTGCTATGGTTCTATGACTATATGAATTGGGTAACTTCTAATTCAAAGTTCGTACTACTCCATATATCATATTATTATGTTGATAAAATTTTTATAACTAATTTTTACAATGTTAGTAAATACTAATGATTAGTTAATACTACTGTTTTACACTTAAAATCAGCTTGTGAGTTGTTTTTAATAATAAGTTGTAAACATATAAAACAAGTCTCTAATAAAATATATCTTAATTATGATATAATATAAAAATGTTAGTTTAATAATTTATGAAAATGTCTATCATTTGGTGATGAGTTTTAGAAATCGTCACCAAACGTACACATTCAGCGATGTGTATTAGAATTCGTCACTGCATGCGCAACATTTGGTGAAGATTTATAGCAATCGTGATGATGTAAAAAAATCATCGCTAAATGTATAAGCTTTTGCAACCAAATGAAACTTTCGTCACCAAATATTAACCTTTTGGTGACTCTTCATAATATCATTGCCAAAATATAGAACCTTTGGTGATGATTTCAGGGATTCATTGAGAAATGCTTGACATGTTATGATAACATTTTCAACAATCGTTGTCATTGTAAGTTTTGTACGACGAGTAGCTGAAATCGTCACCATTGTGCAACATTTAGTGACAATTTTTCTTAATCGTCACTAAATATTCAGCATTTGGTGACGATTTTCTATATGCATTGTTAAAGGTTTTCTTTTGTGTGATGCTTTATGGTTTTGTCACTAAATGGTAAGTTTTAGTGACGAATGATTTTAAACGTCACAATATGTTGTCTTTTGACGACAAATTTCATTTCATTGCCAAAGGGTATGTTTGTTGTAGTGGTAGTTGACTATCGTTAATGGCACTGTTAAATGAATTTAGAATCGCCTATGTTTTAAAGAATAGAGTAGGCTGTTACTTTAATCTTATAACATACCTTACCACTAGTTTATTACGAACCACAATCTTGTTGAGTGGTGAACTTATGTGTGCTTCATTATAATTCTTTATATGATCAGAATGAATTTTTGTGGGATATCAATCTAGTGTTCGTATGTTGGAATTAATAATTGAAACATGCGTCCGGGAACATTCACTCAAATAAAAAGTTTATAGTGATATCATCACTTATAGATGTTTTATGGAGAATGGTGATTAAACTAGCACCAGTAGTTTTGATGGACTAGCTACCCATCAAGTCTTAACACCAAGATTAGATCTTGTGTGTTAATCACCATGTAGAGTGAAATGTGAGATCTAGATGAAAAAGCCAACATAAGGGCAAAACGATCATTTGACCCTTTATTATTGGATGGCTATAATATGGTTCATAATAGAGTTTGCGATTGGACATCAAATTAATTATTTTGAAACATGTTTTCTCATAATTTTAAGTAATTTAAGAGTTCAACCAATTGTCTTTAATGGAATGACATTTGGTTAATAAGTCAGAATTAATTCTAACGAGATTAATCACCATGTATGTGTTTTTAGGGTTTTCCAAAAAAACGTTATGGCAACTCTCAATTATTCTAAACACTCTCTCAAAACCATCGGATTTAGCAAAAGAGAGGCTCATTTTTCATTGTTTTTCTTCAACTGGCCAAAGATAGCAAAAGATTTGCTATTCTTTTTTCTTCTCCCTTCCCACAAAAGGATTTTGATAACCAAGTTTTCCAAGAAGAACAAGTGGTAGATCGGATTGGTTGAGGACATAATAGTGAGGAATCAAAGCTATAGCAAGGAGTCGGTAATATTCCAATCTTGTTATTATTTTATTTATTTTTCTTCTACTGTATCATGTATGGATTCAAAGCATGTTAATTTGGTATTTACGCTTCCGCTGTGTTATAATTTTGGAAAAGTTTTTGAAATTTACCATTTAGCCAAGCTAAGTATGTTTTTGTTTCTGATCTAACAATTGGTATCAGGGTCGGCTTTATTATGCATGATTCAGTTCCTATATATGGCATGGGTTAGCAATTATATTAAATTATGTATGCTGCAATGTTTTTATGTGATAAAATTATATGTTGTGTATGTTTTGGTTTCATCTTTTGGTTGTCCATATAAAATTTGTTTACCTGTAGGATTTCTTTGATTAGTTTGTAACAAGGAGGGCAGCCTATCATCGCCTTGTTTCCTCCTTGTCTTAATTTTTCTGTTTTCATTATTTTTGTAATGTAAAAATTCTGTAATTTTGAAGATGGAGCAGTCATGGATCGAAGAAAAGAAGGTAAATGTTTTTGGTTTTTATTTTATGTTAACAACAATTTTTATTTTGATTCAATTATATTAATTCTTGATTTTTTCAAGTTTTGGAATTTTTTTACTATTTACAAATCAATTTTTCAAGAAAATATCATTAACTCGTTTTTACTGAATGGGCTGAGTCGTGTGAGCGAAGAGTTCGAAGTGAAAGAACCACACCCAAGAAGAATTTTTATGCCTAAAGGCCTTGTAATTTTCTAAGATGGACAACCAAAAGTAGCTATTTAATTCATGAGATGAATGGATGAATGGATGCAAATAATATGCAATATTATATGAATGTATGCCATTTAGAAAAATTACCAACCCTAGGTTTTGCCATTCATTCATTATCTATGAGATATATAACGAAACGATATAAGATGGTTAATAAATTGCATCAAGAAAAAATGGGATTAACTAAAACTTAAAGACCAAAAAAGATTGAGTAGGAGAGGGTGCTCATGTGAGAGTCCACTGTCTCCATACGATGGTCCATTTGCATATGGTGAAGTGTTACTCCTCACCAGAGGACATGAATCTTAGATCTTGCATGGTTTGGGTCTCTTTAAGGATAAGTTTAGTCATTTGTAGCAAGTATGACCGCCCACTGAGGCATGGTTTGCAAGTACCTTTAGTGGATGAATCAAATTGTTGCACACTCAATATGGTTTGTCAATAACCTGCCCACTGTAGCTCTGTTGATAAATGCATGGACCAAATTATGGCGCTTCCCAAAGAGTTAGGCATGAAGATGCTCAGTAGTTTTTTTAGTGGGAGGGTCCTAGTTTTTCTTTTAATGGATAAGACAGCCCACCGTCATTTAATTTGTTATAGATAAGAAAAATAACCGTCGTATAAATATTTAATTTTTAAGTTTTGTTAAATCTATCATTATACATACATACATCATGATTTTACACAAAGTTCCAATGATTTTGACTCGTATTCTTATTCTTTAATAATTTATATTTTCAGACATTATTACCTCAATATGAATCCACTAACAATGCTCTTGACTAATAACAAATTAGAAAATGGGGAAATTTTTAATGAATGAAGATGTAACCTCGACATAGCTCTCTATTATGAATGAATTTCATAGGTATTAACGAACAATGAGCCTACACCTCTGGGTGACAAATCAACTTCTGAGCATGTCCAACAAAATGAGTGATAGAAAAATGCTAATAAGACTGCCAAGTGCTATATTTTGGCTTCTATCAGTGCAATATTATCGAAGCAACTTGCAGGTATGCAAAAATGCCGATGCAATGGTCCATCACCTATATGAGATGTTTGGTGTGAGGAGCAAGTCTTTTTCAAGGGTGAAAGCTATCCAAACCTTTCACAATCTCAAACAATAGCTTAGAGAATCGGTGTAGGATTACATGCTTAATGTAATATCTATGGTTACTGAGGCTGAGTTGCTTGGGGTGGCAATGTATGCGGAAACGCAGATGATCATAATCATCAACAACTTAAACTCTTCTTTTTAGCAGTTTAAGTTACACTATGAGCTCAACACCAAGGATTAGACCTTGAGTGAGTTGATGAATACCCTACAGAACACAAAGGAGATATCAAATATTAGGGCCAATAAGCCAGAGGCTCATACGACATCTTCTTCTAAGCCCAAAGGTAAGGGCAAGCAAAAGAAGAAGGTTGGAAGTAGAGGGAATGCCTAAATAGGGGTTAAGGCCTAACCTATGAAAAAGAAGGCCAAAGAGGACATCAAAGGAAAGTGTTTCCACTATAGTGAGAAGGGCCACTGGAAGAAGAACTACACACTCTACCTTGAGACCCTCAAAAGAAAATAAGGTATTGGTTTCCTAAGTTTGTTAGGAACTAGAAATGTGGTAGATTCATCTGATTCTTGGATACTATATTTAGGAACCACTTACCATGTTTGCAATTCCATACAGGGGTTCCAGCAAAGTAAAAGACTGTCTAAAGGCCAGTTTCAAGTCAAGATAGCAAATAGGTCCCACGTTTCGGCAAAAACAGTGGGAGTAGTTATCTGAGACTTTCCTAGTGGTCATAGGTTATATTTGAAGGATGCATATTACATCCCAATGATTATAAGGAATATGATTTCTGTTTTTTGTTTAATAAAATTTGGTTATTCCTTACATTTTGAAAATATTGTTTCAATATATGAGAATAAGGATTTTATTTGTAATGCGGTAATTAAATAGGGATTTTTCTTTATAGAACCTATGACTGGCTCACTAAACGCCACAAAATTAATAAAAACAATAAAATCCAATGACTCTAGCATTAATTCAAAATATCTGTGTCACTTAAGGATGGGTCATGTCAATCAGAAAAGACTTGACAAGTTAGTGAAGGATGGGATCTTTATGGGCTTAGACAATGGTCAATTACCCACCTGTGAGTCTTGTATTGAAGGAAAGATAAAGGAAACAGATCAGAATCTACATTGGATCTGGTACACACTGATGTGTGCAGTCCCATGAACGTACAAGCTAAAGGAGGTTATGAATACTTCATAACCTTTATAAATGATTACTCTAGATATGACTATCAATATTTGATGCACAAAAAGGATGAGTCCTTTGAAAGGTTCAAATAATTAAAAGCTAAAGCTGAGAATCAGCTAGGCAAGTCATTAAAACAACTTCGATCGGATCGAGGTGGTGAGTACTTATCTAGAGAGTTCCAACAATTCCAAATTAACAATGGAATTATTTCTAACTTGTCAGCTCCTAGAACGCCTCAACAAAATGGTGTAGCTGAGAGGAGGAATAGGACTCTATTGGAAATGATAAGATCAATGATGTCCTATGCTATCCTTCCAGAATCATTATGGGGATACGCCAAACAAACGACAACTTATCTTCTTAACTTTGCTCCATCCAAATCAGTGCCTAAAACACCTAGGGAGTTAGGGACTGGATGAGTACCTTAATTGTTGTCCTTGAGGACTTGGGGCTGCCCAGCCCATGTTCTAAGGCCTGAATTCACAAAGATGGAACCAAGGTAAGAAGTATGTTTGTTTGTAGGATATCCTAAGGGTACACGAGGGTATTATTTTTATCGTCCTTAGGACAGGAAGGTATTTGTGTCAAAAAATGTGACCTTCTTGGAGGAAGAATTTGTGAGAAATCACAAAGGAAGAAGTGAAGTAGTACTAAAGGAGTTAGCTAATTCATCTAAAGCAAGAGTTGATTCAGATATAGAGGAACAAGATGTCGAAATGGATTCAAGAGTTGAAGCGAAAGAGCAGCCTGAATATCTAGTAGTACCTAGACATAGTGAAAGGATTGCGAGACAACTAGACAGGTATCTAGGTCTACAAGAAGGTATAATTGCCATCTTATACTAAGAAGTAATGGATCCTATTACTTATACACAAGTTATTAATGATGTTGATGCGAAAAAATGGCTCAAGGCAATGGAATTGGAAATAGATTCCATGTACGCTAAGGAAGTCTGGATCCTTATAGATTTACCACTAGGTGTAAAAACAATAGGGTGTAAATGGATCTTCAAAAGGAAGAGAGGATCTAATGGAAAGATAGAGACCTTTAAAGTTAGATGGGTAACTAAAGGCTATACTCAAAATAAGGTATGGACTATGAGGAGATTTTTTCTACGATTGTCATGCTTAAGTCCATTAGAATTCTTTTAGCTTTAGTAGCCTATTTCGATTATGAAATATGGAAAATGGATGTCAAGACCGTATTTCTGAATGAGGATCTTGAGGACACCATTTATATGACCTAACTAGAAGGATTCGCTAAGCCAAGTAATAAGCATAAGGTATGTAAGTTGTAAAGGTCCATTTATGGACTTAAGCAAGCATTCTACTCATTAGGAATGATCTAGGAATGTTATCTACAGTCAAGGGATGGTTGAAAGAACAGTTGTCAATGAAGGATTTGGGAGAGGCTACCTACGTTCTAGGGATTAAGCTTATAAGGGATCGTAAGAATAAGCAAATAGCCTTATCTCACTAATCTATATTGAGAACATGCTCAATAAGTTTGCCAAGCAGGATTCCAAAAGGGGTTTAACACCTACTAGATATGGAATCAAACTTCCAAAGGAGTAAGCACCTAAGACACAAGTGGAGGTCAAACGCATGTGCAACATTCCATATGCTTCGGAAGTTGAAAGTTTAATGTATTCCATGCTTTACACTAGACTAAATATCTGTTATGCAATGGGACTGGTAAGCAAATTTTAGTCCAATCTAGGAATGAAGCACTGGACTACGGTTAAGTGCATACTAAAATATCTTCGTAGGATGAAGAACTTAATGCTTGTCTACTCTAGAAGTTACCTTATTTAAATAGGATGTACAGATTCTGATTTCCAATCAGATGTTGATCCAAGGAAATCAACTTCTAGTTCTATATTTACTTTAGGAGGTGGAGCCATAGGCTGGAGGAGTATCAAGCAATCTCATGTTGAGAGAAGATATCATCCCAAAAGGGAGATAATACAATGTGGTGAGCTGGATATGGTAAAGATTCCTACAGAACAAAACCTTGCTAATCTGTACACGAAGATGCTGTCATAGAAAAGCTTATAGGGTCACTTAAAAGGAATGGGAATGAGGGATATATCAAACTTGCCTTAGGGCAAGTGGGAGATTGTTAGGGTTATGTAAATATAGTGCCCTAGAAAGCAAGTGTATTTACATATAACTTAATTTTCATCCAGTTACAATATTATAATGAAAATATTTATTATTAATAAAGTAAAAGAGTTTGGTTTTATTTATCTAAGCACAATATAACTAGTCATAAGGTTCCAAAGGTTCTTCTGTAAGTACTATACATATACATGGAGATGTATAGGAAACGTATATATTATTAGAATTTAAATTAATTGATTCACTATGGAATAATCATGTTGGTCACTTGATTATGGTTTAGACTGCAGTGTTGCAATTTACCTCCATGTAAGTAAAGGAGTTTACTTTAAGGGAATGGTGTGTTTCAAATCATGATAGTAGTTGACTGTCGGTAATGGCACTATTAAATGAATTTGGAATTGCTTATGTTTTAAAGAATAAAGTAGGCCGGTACTTTAATCTTAAAACATACACCTTAGCATTTATTACGAGCCATAATCTTAATGAGTGGTGAACTCATGTTTGTTTCGTCATAATTCTTAATGTGATCGGAATTGATTTTATAGGATATCAATCTAGTGCTTGTATGCTGGAATTATTAATTGAAACATACATCAGGGAACATTCACGCAAATAAAGAGTTTATAGGATATCGTCACTTCTAGGTGCTTTACAGAGATTGGTGATTAAACTGGAGCCAATAGTTTTGATGGACTAGCTACCCATCAAGTCTTAACACCAAGATTAGATCTTGTGTGTTAATCACCGTGTAGAGTGAAACAAGAGATCTAGAAGGAAAAACCAACATAAAGGAAAAAATGGTAATTTTACCCTTTATTGTTCGGATGGCTATAATATGATTCATAATAGAGTTTGCGATCGTACATCAAATTAATTATTTTAAAACGTGTTTTATCATAATTTTAAGTAATTCAAGAGTTCAACCAATTGTCTATAGTGGAATGACATTTGGTTAATAAGTTGGAATTAATTATACTGAGATTAAATTAATTCCTGGCTTATTGGAGTTTGAATTATTTAAGTCCAATTAGATTCCCAACTTGGCTTCTAAGAAGATTATTAAGGAAAGTAAGAAAAATAAATGGAGGTTACCGAAAAGAAAATGAAATAAAAAGGAGAGAAATGGATGAATTGGATCTGAGCCAATAAGACTAGAACCATTTAATTAAGAGTTAATTAAATTTGGTTTTAAGCCTATAATTAAATGTTAGGCTTACACTAGTTAATTGTTAGTTATAAGCCCAAACGAACATTTTATATTGGGCTGGATTTTTGTTTGATTTGATTAATAAGATTAATTGAATTGAAACAAATGTTTTAAAATAAAATGAAAGGGGGTTAGGTGGCTATCCATTAATCTATTAACGTTGCATTCTTTTTGATAAAATAATGAAGTGAATGAAGAGAGGTAGCTGTCCATTAACGTTTTGTGCAGCCTTCTTTGCATTCTTTTGATTAAAGGTAAGTGGCTGATTTTAAAGATAAAAAACGTAAAGCTCCTTTAATTGATCAAATGAATGAAGGCTCTCCATTCTCTCCCACTCACATTTAGTTATGCTTATTCATAAAAGAATGAATGTGGACGTAAAGCTCTTTTGCATTTCATTTTTTAGCATTTGATGCTAAATGAACTTGAGAAAAAAGTGGGGCGTGCGTCTTTTTCGAGTTTTCCAAAAATGTTTTGACAGCTCTCAATTATTCTGCACACTCTCTCAAAACCATCGGACTTAGCAAAAGAGAGGCTCAATTTTCTTCGGTTCTTTTCAACTAGCCGAAGATAGCAAAAGGTTTGTTATTCATTTTTCTTCTCTTTTCCCACAAAAGGATTTTGATAACCAAGTTGTCCAAGAAGAACAAGTGGTAGATTGGATTGGTTGAGGACACAGCAGTGAGGAGTCGAAGCTATAGTGAGGATTCGGTAATATTTCGATCTTGTTACTATTTTATTTACTTTCCTTATGCCGTATCATGTATGGATTAAAAGCAAGATGGTTTGGTGTTTACGCTTCCGCTGTGTTATGATTTCTGAAAAAGTTTTTTAAATCTACCGTTTAGCCAAACCAAGTATGTTTTTATTTCTGATCTAACAGTAATTACTTAATTTATTCATTATTGCATTACTACAAATGTTTATGTTCATAAGGCTTTGATTAAATGTGAATGATTATATCCTATGTGAGTGAAATGGAATAAGTCATATAATATGCATTATATCTTTTACATGTGATTATAAAATTTGAAATATTTTGTTTTAAAACTGCCAAGTCCTAGTCATGGGTAAATAGGCAAGCCTAGAAGGGTCTGCAGCTACTCTTAGGCACATTTAAGGTGTCAACACTTCTGTGTCTCTTGATAATGACACTTATATGTCTAAGATGTAAGTCTCTCTAGATAATGACAGTGTCTCCTGATAAGGACACTTTAGTGTCAAGACATACGTCTCTCCTGTTATGTGATACCAATAGGTATCTGTTGTTTTGGTCCCATTACCCACTTCTGTAAAAATGATTAGCAAGCTAACTAATTTTACGTTCTGATAAATGTTCAATTTTGATATAAGCTAAATTCAATTCTGATACTACTAAATGTTGTTCTGATATAAGCAAGATTTGTTCAAATACTTTAAAGTTCTGCTTTGTAATTCCAATATTCTGTTTGAATATTTATAAGTTTGATGTAAGCATATTCTGTTATGATATGTGTTATTTTGTTCTGATTCAAATGATATTAGAATGTTCAGTAATTTGAACAATTAAAGTCTTTCTGAGATTTGTTAAGATACAGTGCATGAATATGCTAGACGACTGTTAGAGACAGGCACCAGTTTATATGTTGTTTAGTTATTCCCCACTAAACTATATGCTTAGCATGGTGGTTTTACCATCATGTAGGTTCTAATAAGAAGACTTGAGACTAGGACAAAGATAACTGCAGTGGTCAAGAAGATTTTGTTTTGCTCTGGAAATGTTCAATTTGTTTTTAGTTGTTCTTCAATGTAATCAGATATGTTGTATTTTGTGTTTTGTTTAATGATTTGTAATAAACCTTAATATAGTTTGGATTTAAATTTAAGGCTTGTATGTAATATGTATCATGTGTACCAATGATGAAAGAAATGTATGCTCCTTGAGTTTCTAGAAATGCTTTAGTATGTATTGGATTATTTTGGTTCTGTTTTGTGTAGCATCTGCATATCCTTCCAGGGGGTATATGGGTGTTATATTGTTTGGTACCAGAGCATGGTTTGGGTGATTCTAGTTTAACCAACGCTTAAATATTGCTTATACTTGGATATAAGAGTTGTGTTTGGCCTAATGCAGTTTGTCCCACGTTTTGGTTTTAGATTTAAGTATGGAAAGATCTTATGAGGCTGTTAATGAGGTCGCTGAGAGTAATACTCTTGCCCAATCTCGTCTGTCTATATCTGGACCCTCTAGGGTAAATCGAGATGAATAAGATCTGATAGAGTGTGAGAAAATGAAAGTTTATTGATATCCTGATATAAGAGATACTACTTAGTTCGATATGTTGGATATAGAGTCAATGCACTTGTATTAGTGGTTATATTAAGGATATTATATTAGTATTATGCTGTGGTTGTATACCTTTAAATTGATGTGGAAGTAAATATATTTTCATGGCTATGACGGAGAAAAGAATAAGAGATGTAAGTAAAAGTGATGGGATTTACTTTGCTACTGGACTAGTTGTTTAGGTATCATGCTATATAAGATTATAATGTTGGGTTTGATAGTAAAATTTCATGATGGTTATGTATTTTATATTTTTAAATTGATTGAGAAGTAAAATGAACTAAATGATAATGATATATATATATAAGCCCTCAAGATTGTGTTGATCAGTTATTGTGAGAGTACATCTGATAATGTGATTGCTTTGACGAATGATATTACAGTGTACATATGTATTATATGCTTGGATATGAAAGTAATTGAGTTGAAGGTATCATTCGCGTAAGATATTAATTGGTGACCTTATGAAAATAAATCTCTAGATAAATGAAATGATTTTGATGGTATATATCAAGGCATAAGAGTAAAAGTGTATGCCTATCATTTCATCGAGCTTTAATATATAGAATATTCTGATTATGAATGGCGGGAAAAGAAACTACAAATATAGTTGATTGATAAGGATTTCATGAACATTATAGATTATTAAGGAAAGAAACCTTCTGTATGAGAACTTTCATTGCATTGTGTCATGTAAATCAAATGTTCCATTTCTAGGGACGAATAAGTATTTGGATAAGTATGAGACTCAGGCACGAGAAGCTGAATATACACCAATCTTGATCTATGATTATAAATTGTTTAATTAGAGAATTAAAGATAAATTAAAAGGAGTTTTAATTTATCTAATTCTAGTTACGAATTGTAATTATAATTTATAATCATTACCAATGTATTTGGGAACCTAATGAATCTCACATAAAGAATGGGTTGAAGAGAGTAAAGTTAATTTAATCATGTTAGACTTGGTTGTAAAGTTTGAGAAATTTTATGATTAAACATAAGATATTTAATAAATAAGGATCAATATGAGATATTGAATTTAATTTAGGTATAATTGGTACTTAATTAGAATTATTTGTAATTCTAATTAAAGATTAATTGAAATCAGAATTTAATTTCAATTAAATTACCAAAAAGTCCAAACCTTATTATAAATAGGCTTAAGCTCCATGGAGCTAATACTTCTTGCTTAACCCTATCTGTAAGAGTTACAGAGGTCTCTCAAATCATTCTGTGGAAACTTTTAGAGGCTGGACATTTGTGCGGCTATGGTAGTTGAGGAGGGATACGATAAGATAATGATTAAGCTTCAGAATAAGGTACGAATTAAGTTTTCACTTTATTATGACTTGTGTTAATCATTTTATAGTATTAAAGAGATCTTGGTTTTTAAGAAATCAAAACTTTCGTAAAAATTTCGTTGCGATCAGGATCAAATTCTGATCCAGTTTCCCAATAGTGGTATTAAAGCCGAAGTTTAATTCTATGATTTGGTTAAAAGTATTTGATTGTTATCGATCATTTAATTTTGGAATTGAATTATAATATGAACAGTTCATATTCTGAACCTAGAATTGTTCTAGTTGTTGTTGTGAGTTTCTGAAAAAGATAGAACTGCCTCTCATTGTTCTTGCATCCAGAAATTGGTTTCTGGAAATTTTAATTGCGCATCTCCTTTAGTTGTTGTATGCTTCTAAATACTAAATAAGCACGCCTCTAATTGTTTTGTTTGTGGAACAAGTGAGGCATGGAGATGCCGAATGATTGAGTTTGTGAATCTAGAATTTTTTTGTTCTGGAAATATAAGTTACCCTAAAGAAAAACAAAATGCACGCCTCTGTTATTATTTATTTCTGGAAAACTCCCCTTTCTGTTCAATCTTCTGGAAACTCAACATCAACGTTTGATTTTGCTTATGTTTTGACTATGGGTTCTGAAAATTAACTCTGTGTTTGTTAAATGGTTGTTGAGGAACGGATGTGTTTCCTTTTGTTATTGCAGTTTCTGGGTAACAGAATAAGTAAGAGGTGTTTTTCTTTTGTCTTATTATGGGTCTTTTACATTTGTTCTAACCTTGCTTATGTTGAAGGGTTGAATCTAGTGGCGAACCACTATTAGTTCAACTGCAAAACCAGTGGCATTACCACTGGTTCACGTAATAAACCAGTGACATCGCTGGTGACACCACTGGGTAGCTCGCGAATCCATTGGGTAACTGGTTGGCATCGTTGGCTATACCACTGGGTCACTGGCGATGCTTTACGCCTATGGAGTGGTGGCCCCATCAATAACGAGGAGGCACGATAAATGTCAAGATGGAGACCCAAGCGTGGAGGCAACGTGAGGCTGAAGCATGGCAACTGGAAACTCAACAATTGGTTACAACGACGGGAGTAGAAACGCATATGATGGCGTGAGAAAATTCTAGAAATTAAGGCCCTGTTTGGCAATCAGCTAATTGCATTAGCTATTAGCTGATTCTATCAGCTGTTAGCTAATAGCTGATTCTATCAGCTGATTGCATTAGCTGTTTGTTATTTGAAGTTTAGTAAAATTAGCTGTTTATGTGTAAAATGACTTATGAGGACATGATTTTAAAAAATATATAATGATATGAATATTATATATCT
>JAOTAY010044540.1:0-21230 GCA_025629805.1 Erythroxylum baracoense
CTGAGGAAATTAATCAGTTAAAACAAAGGATTAATAGTCTTTCAGTAGATTTATCGAAATTTATAGAAAGTACAAAAGGGATGAATGACATTATTGGAAATTATAGACATCCAAATGATAAAAACAGTTTAGGCTTCAATAACAGAAATACTATTCATAATAGTAATGTTCTTTATACTAAGAAGTTTGTTCATAATAGGAATTTTTTTGCTAAGAAAAAGAAACAATATTCTTTTTATTCAAAGAAAAATTATAAGACTAACCCCAAAGGACCTAAGAAAATATAGGTACCTCAAAAGGATATAATTTATGCTGCATATCTCCTTACTTGGAAGAAGCAACCACCACCAATGATATTTAGATAATGGTTGCTCGTGACATATGACAGGAAGAAGGTTTATGTTCCTAGACCTCCAACATAAGCAAGGAGGATCAGTAACTTTTGGAGACAATAATTAGGATACAATAATTGGGATTGGCAAAATTGATAAGGACTCCCTTTCGTCTATTGATAATGTTCTGGTAGTTAATGGATTAAAGCATAATCTAATCAGTATAAGTCCATTATGTGATTCTAGTTTTGAAGTATCCTTTAATCAAAATTCATGTATAGTCAAAAACAAGGACGGTTCCATATTCTTTTCTACTAAGAGACAAAATAATCTCTAAAAAGTCAACTTAGATGATTTGAAAAGTCAAAATATTTCATGTTTTATATCAAAAGATGATGAGAAACTGATTTGACACAAAAAGCTAGGACATGTTAGCTTTAGACATATTTCCAAATTAGTTAGAGTTGATTTGGTAAGAGGCTTACCAAAGATAAGTTTTAACAAGAAATGTCAAAAAGGAAAACAAGTTAAAACATCTTTTTTGTCTAAGAACATTGAAACCTCATCTAGACCTCTAGAGCTATTACATATTAACCTGTTTAGTCCAACCAGAATAGCAAGTCTTGCTGGAAAGAAGTATGGTCTTGTAATTGTTGATGACTTTACTAGATTTTGTTGGATATTGTTTTTATCACAGAGTGACGAATCTCTTAAATGCTTTAAAGTTTTATTAAAAAATTTACAAAATGAAAAGGGAATTTCTATTGCTAGAATTAGGAGTGATCATGGTGGAGAATTTGAAAATGAAAAATTCAAAATGTTTTGTAAACAAAATGGAATTTTTCATAATTTCTCTGCTCCTAGAACTCCTCAACAAAATGGAGTTGTTGAGAGAAAGAACAAGACGATTCAGGAAATAGCAAGGACTATGCTATGTAAAATGAATCTTCCTAAGTACTTCCGGGCAAAAGCTGTAAATACAACTTGTTATATTCAAAATAGAGTATTTTTGCGACCTATTTTAAATAAAACTCCATGTGGATTATGGAAAGGAAGAAAGCCAAATATTTCTTACTTTCATCCTTTTGGTTGCAAATGCACTATCTTGAATATAAAAGAAAATTTGGATAAATTTGATTCTAAGATCAATTCAGGAATTTTTCTAGGTTATTCTATTAATTCTAAAGCTTATAGAGTTTATAATCTTGTTTCTAGATCTGTTGAAGAATCTATGCATGTAAAATTTAATGATGATTCTCATCTAGATAAAAGAGATGATTATGATGATGAAACTCTATCTGCTCCTTTAATTAATAACCTAGACGATTCACCACTAGACGATCCATCTGATAAAGTGGTAGATAGTTCTGAAATTATTAGCTTAAGAAAAGACTGGAAATATAAGTCTTCTTACCCAGAAAACCTGATTATAGGAGAAACAATAGAAGGAGTGAGGACTATATCTAAGTTTAGAAGAGAGGCCAATGTAGCATTTCTTTCTGAATTATAACCTAAGAAAATTGATGAAGCTCTTCAAGATGAAGCTTGGATTTTAGGTATGCAAAAGGAGTTAAATCAATTTAAAAGGAAAAAAGTCTAGTCTCTAGTCCCTAAACCCCCTAATAGATCTATTGTAGGTACTAGATTCATGAATAAACTAGACGAATCAGGGAAAGTAACCCATAACAAAGCTAGATTAGTAACTCAAGGCTAGAATTAACAAGAAGGAATAGACTATAATGAAACATATGTTCCTGTAGCTAGACTAGAAGCTATTAGGATTTTGCTTGCATATGCTGTTCATCTTGATATAAAACTTTTTCAAATGGATGTGAAAAGTGTATTTTTTAATGGTTTTATAGAAGAAGAAGTTTATGTGAAACAAGCCCTAGGTTTTGAAGACATTGATAAACCTAATTGTGTGTATAAACTTTATAAAGCTTTGTATGGATTAAAACAAGCACCTCGTGCGTGGTATGATCGTCTGAGAAGGTATCATTTTTAGCTCAATATCAGAAGGAAGGTATGAAAGTATCACAATTGAAGGTATCATTTTTAACCTAAAAACCTTTGTGGATTTGCTTATTTATTTCAATTCCTTAGGTTTCATTCTTTCAGTTAAAACTATTTTACACCTTTTAGGGCATCCGATTTACAAGTTACCCAGACCTGATGATCTTGATATCCTTGTTGAAAAACCACCTTTCAAACTACCCTCTATTAGAATCATAGAATTAAATGATTCACCTAGAAAACCATATGTTTTTTAGTATGTTCATCGACTTAGTGAAATACTACAAGATCCTACCATTAATTCGGAGCTCTTGAAGAATTTCATCGAATGGACTAAAGCTAGTCACAAGCAGACGGAAGTTCAAGAAGCTTTAGCTAAAAGCATTGAGAAAATAAATACTAAGGTTGATATACTGGGTGATGCAGTGGATGATCTTCATGAGGAATTAGCACTTCTACGTGTTTCTATAGAAGAAGACCTTAAGATGATCCGCACTGATATTCAACAAATGTTTTCTAAAATTTTGAAGCATCTAAAATAAATTTTTTGATTGATAACAAATAGGGGGAGAGAAGATGAGATAGGAAGATATAGATATAGATAGATAAATAGAACAATAGAAAGGAGTTTTGAATATCGTCTTTGTATATTACATCTTTGCATATTCGTTTGAATTTTTATCTTCTAATATTATGGTTATTTGGTATCATCAAAAAGGGGGAGATTGTTAAGTCAAGAAGACTTTACTTCTTCTATTGATTTTGATGAAAGTCAAATAATAATAATGATAATAATAATAATAATAATAATAATAATAATAATAATAATAATAATAGAAGCGTGTTAACTGTTTTGATGAATTTGTTAAGTGCACAAATAAATATAAGTGACACAAATCATCAAATTGAGAAGATACTTAAAAGCTGACTAAGATGGATTAGATGAAATGATCAAGTATAAGACATCAGACAAAGCGTAAAAGCATAAAGCAAGACAATGTTATTTAAGAATGTCTAAGAACGTCAATTAGTTGGAGTTGGTTATAGGACTCAACTAATAACAGACTTTATAAGACTCGACAAGCAGTTTAGTCAAGAAGATCGTTAAAGACTTAGGTTATAAATATTAGTCGTAGTCATAAACTTAAAAATTAATTTTTATTGTACAAAAATACTTAGAGAAATTCTGTGCTCAAGTGCTTATGCTATGAAAAATATTCTAACAGAAAAGAAAAAAAGAAAGAGAGCAAATACATCTGTAATGTGAGTGTCAAAACTCAAACAAAATCTTTTCGAGAGCAAAGAAGGCTAGAGCCTGAAGAGGCTAAGGAAACAGATAAAGAATACTTTGTGAAAGAGAACGAAAGAGGCTCTGAAAGTGTAGAAATAATACTTGAACAATTAAAGGAGAAATTAAAATCTCAGATAAACACCAAGGACTGGACGTAGCCCAAAGTTAAGGGTGAACCGGTAAAAATCATAAAGTGCATTGTTTAAACTTGTAATCATCTGAATTTGTTAAGAAAATCAAGAAGTTTTTAAAGATTCATATCTTAGACAATTTAACACAATTCAAACCCCATTCTTGTGTATTTTACATATTACACGTGATTTCTATATTAACAAGTGATTTACTTCACTGACAACTACATTAAAACTTAGACCAATGCTGCATGAAAGAATCAGAAAGACTTAGAGAAGAGATCCAGAATTAGTGAAGTTAATTGACAAGTTGAAAGTGAATCTATAATTGAGAAGTTGAAACTAAATCCAAGTTCTGAGTTTGAAATGAGGAATGAGACATTGTGGTTGAAACGGAGATTATGTGTACCTGGTGTGGATGATTTAAGGAAAGAGATTCTAGAGGAAGCATATGTAGTAGCCTACATTATGCATCCTAGTACTACCAAGGCGTATAATACGCTCAAATAATATTTATGGTGGCTAGGGATGAATAAGCAAGTGGTTGAATATCTGGTTAAGTGTTTGACTTGCTAACAGATCAAGTCAGAGCATCAGGCTCCAGTTGGTTAGTCACAGTCACTGCCTATTCCAGAGTGGAAATAAGAGAGGATTACTATAGATTTTATAACGGATTTACCAAGAACTCCGAGGCAACATGATGCCATATAGGTCATTGTTCATAGATTGACCAAGTCAGTTCATTTCTTACTAGTGAGGGAGAACAATACAATGGATCAGTTAGCTTGGAGATATGTGAATGAGATAGTGAGGTGACATAGAGTTCTAGTGTCCATTATATCGGATAAGGATCCTAGATTTACCTTAAGATTTTGGGGTAGTCTATAGATAGCTATGGGTACAAGTTGAATTTCAATACTGTGTTTCATCCTTAGACAGATGGACAGAGTGACAGAATGATTAAGACTATTAAGGATATGCTTAGAGATTATATATTGGAGTTTTAAGGAGCATGGGATCAGTATATGGCTCTTATTGAGTTTACTTATAACAATCATTATCATAGTAGTATTGAAATGGCTGAGGTGTTATATGGTAGGAAGCACCGTTCATCTTTATATTAGGATGACAAGGGTCTAAGGATTATTGAAGACCCAAAACTGATTCATGATATTATTCATAAGGTGAAACTGATTTGAAATAGAATTAAAGTAACACAAGACAGACAGAAGAATTAAATGGATCAGCATAGTGGAGATATGAAGTACCGAGTAGGAGATAGAGTGCTTCTGAGAGTATCGCCTTGGCGAGGAGTGCTAAGGTTCGATAAAAAGGGTAAGCTAAGCCCTAGATACATTGGTCCATATGTCCATATGAGATTATTGAGAAAGTTGGACCATTGGCCTATAAGTTATCCTTACCTACTAAAATGGCTCAAACATATAATTAGTTCCATGTGAGTATGCTTAGGAGATATTGGTCTGATCCAACTCATGTGTTACCTGTTCAGAAGGATGAAATTATGAGTAACCTGAGATATAATAAGGAACCAGTAATGATAGTGGGTTATCAGAATAAACAGTTGAGCAATCGAGTGATCCCATTAGTGAAAGACCTTTGGAGGAATCATTCAAGTGAGGAAGTCACATGGGAGATGGCGGAGTATATGAGGAATCAGTACCCCTGCGATTTAATCAATCAGATAAGAATTTTGACAATGAAATTTCTTAAGGGGGAGTATTATAATATCTTTTTTCTAGAACATGTTTAGGGTTAGAACCCTAGAACATTGAAGGTGAAAATATTATTGAGGCCATTTCATTTGCATAGCATACGCACACAAATATTGATATTTGTAGATATTGCAAAAATAACATATGCACTCAATTGACATATCCCGGGGTATGAAAAATCTAAAATGAATATGATGTGAATTGTGGATGGTTATGTCTTGAATTTTGGTTTGTTTGGATTCCAATTAGTAATTTGGAATTATTTGTGATTAATTAGGAGAGTAATGAATTAAAGTGGTAGGATAAATTGAAACAAAAAACTTAGGGTGATTAAGCCTATAATTGAGTGAAATTTGGCATAGATAAATGTATGACAATTAGACCAGTAAATAATTGACAAATAGAACAATTTTTGTATGACATGTGGACTAATTAATTGGTGACATATGGAAACTTAATGTATGGAAAAGTGGTAGCATATTAGGTTGATATATGCTTAACATGCCCTAAGACATATGGCTAGATTTATGTGAAGACACCTAACACTTAGAGGAGAAGGTTTTAGCAAGGGTAGTTCCTGCTGACTTTCCCTTTCCTTCACCACCAAAATTTACATCCATCTTCTCCCTGTACTTTGCTTGAACCCTAGCCAAATTGCAGCACAAAAACTAGATTTTTACCTTACACAAATAGCCAAGAGACCAGCTGAATGTTACCTTCATTTTGCTGCTAAAAATCAATATGTTTTCATCTTAGAATTGTGTTGATTTTACTTGCCTGGATGGATAGATTATCTTGATTTTTTAATCTAAGTTGGAAGCCTAATAAGTAAGTAGCAATATGATCTTTATGGTATGTTTAATAGTATAAGAATGATGCTTAAATTGGCATGAAATGCATGCGATGTTGATGATGAAGTGGGCTGAAAATATGTTGAATAAACTTGGATGTTTTTGTTTGTTCTTAGTGAATAAAAACCGTGACTTATAGGTTGATTCATGAATGAATTAGGTCTGGATTGGAAGTATAATGAAGGTGGATTTTTGTTAAAGAAAGATGGTAATAGAGTGTTCTTAAATTGATAAAGAACTAGGACTATATGCATGATAACGTGTGATAGTCTCTAGTTTGATTTTTTATACATGAAATATAATAATTTGTGAGATATTAATTGAATAATTTTAAACTAGAATTAGAGATGATATTAATAAGGAATTACAATATAATTAAGATCTAATTGAGGTATAATTGATGGACTAATAAGTAGATGTTGTGAATTTGGTATAAAGATGTCAAAATCTAGAAAACTAATGAAGGAAATGGATGGCAACTTTGGGATAACCCATCCCACAATCGTGGGAATTGCATGGAAGTGAATAAAATTTTTTTTTTGATTCTTGAACCAATTAAGGATAAGGTACTTTACTATGATACATTTGGACTTGTTTAAGGCTTAAATGAACCTAATTTGATGTTGGAAAAGTCGATTAAATGGTTGAGACGTTTCGATTGATAATTGATGTTATACTTTAAGGAAAAGATTGTTTGATAACAATGTATCAAAGTTTGGAATGAAAGAGTGTTAAAGGAATAAAGACGTTCTTATGAATGCAAATGTAATCCAAAGGATATGAATAATGCATTAGGAATAGATGAATGAGAATCAGGAATTTTGTGAATAGTTATAATGCTAGAACAGGGTTAGTGAATAAATGGTTGATGAATTGAGCATGATCAAGTGTATTTAAGGTATTAATCTAATTATAATCTAGATGTGAACAACTTCTGATATTTGAATGATCAAGAATTGTGAATAAGGACACACACTTGGGAAAGTCATTAAGCATTCACTGAATATGACAGATACACATATGCATGATTGAATATGTATTTGGTTGATCAATTTTGTAATGTGAATTATATATGAATTGTATGATTTTAGACGCTTGAGGTGAAGGTCATCATCCTAACATTGTTAGTCCATTAAGGCAATAACGTATCTGGAGCGTACTATGAGTGACCTAGATGTTCTCACTAGGATTGATTTATTTCTATTTAACTCCTAGTTATTGAATTGTTAATGACCTGTATGTGATAATTTTGAATATTAATAGCCTAAGGAGTTTTATATTTGGGAATGTATTAGGAGTGTTCTGTTTGCATATAAATATGAAAGATATCTATATACTCAACAAAAAGTTGAATGCCAGATTTAGGTCTGACGTCTGACGAATATGTGAATCTGACTGTGCATCATGTATAAATGATATTAATGGCATATTTTGTTAATATGCATGATTAGATAGAGGTGTTGTGACCGAAGTGGCCATTCTAAAAGAGCTTAAAGCTTAGAAATCTACACATAAAGCCTGGCTCTATGATTAATGAGTCTAGTATCCATAATAGGTAGGGACAGTATCTGAAATAAGCCCAATATCCATAAGGGATACGGGACAGTGAAAGGCACTCAGTCACAACAAATAAAAACAAATGTGGAGTCCCATATGCATCTGCATTTGTATATATATGATTATGAATCCATTTCTGAAATTGTGAAGGTAGAGTGATATACCATATTTATGTATTTGTTAATAATATGATTGGTTGGGATATGTATGATCAAATTATGCCTGAAAGAAGTATATGGAATGTTTGACATTTATTATGTCTTACTAAAATGAGGAATGTTGTGAATTTGATTATATGTGAGGTTCATGTGTATTTTACATGAGTGAGCTCATCAATGATAGTTTGATTATTGAGTTCACAAAACTCATAAGAATTGCAATATGTCTTTTCCAGTACAAGAGTGAAGACCTAGTTCCTAAGATACTAAAGAAGAACGTTTTGGATTAAAAAATGACTCCAAGGTCTATCAGTTGACATCTGAGGAGTAATAGACTATTATTATATAGTTTTTTGTTGTCATGTAGAACTTTTGTATAAGAAATTGCAAACTCTCAAATGTTCTGGTAATGTAAATATTTGTTTTAATGACTACAGTGTAAATTATGATGGTAAATGAAATGAGGAGTTGAGTTTTAAATATTCTATTATTCTATATAATGCCATAATAAGTGTATAAGACACCTTTAACATGCCATTGTCATAGAATATATTCTTGAAGGTCCTCTAGATGTTTAAGTATGTACTCTATAGTAGTGGGATGTTTTATAGGTGGTCTGCTACAACATTTCTTGCTCCCTTCTTATCTGTAATCTCAATGTTAAATTCTTAGAGCAAGAGCACCTATCGAATGAGCCTAGCCTTGACATCCTTCTTGGCAAAGAGATAACGTAACGTCATATGGTCTTTAAAAACAATAACTTGTGAGCCCAAAAGATAAAAACAAAATTTTTCATATACAAATACCATTGCAATCAGTTCCTTCTTAGTAGTGGTATAGTTTAATTGTGCTCCCTTTAAGGTCTTGCCTGTGTAATCGATAGCATGCAACCTCTTCTCTTTCCACTGGCCAAGTACACAACTAATAGCATGGTCACTTGCATCACACATAATCTTGAAAGGAAGAGACCATTCTGGTGACGTCAAAGTGGGTACTGTTGTAAGTGCCTTCTTTAACCAGTTAAAAGAATCCAAACAATCATCATCAAACACAAATGGCACATCTTGAACTAATAAATGAGTCAAACATCTAGCAATAAGAGAAAAATACTTCATGAACTATCCGTAGAACCCTATTTTGACCACAGAAAGCTCGGATACCCTTGATGTTAGGGGGAGGTCTTAGCTTTTCAATCACTTTAGTCTTAGCTTGATCCACTTCAATCCCCTTACATAAGATCTTATGGCCTAATACAATTCCCTCTTGGACCATGAAATGAGACTTCTTCCAGTTTAGGACTAGATGAGACTCCTTTGTCTAAATTAAACAAGTAATGATCAAAAGATTCTCCAAAGATAGAGAAGTCATCCATAAATAATTCCGTGAAGTTCTTATTCATATTCGCAAATATGGCCATCATGCACCTTTGGAATATAGCATATTCATTGCATAAACCAAAAGGCATCCTTCGATATGCAAAAGTCCTATAAGGACAAGTGAAACTGGTCTTCTCTTGGTCTTCTGGGTATATAAACACTTAATTTTACCTGAAATATCTAACAAGAAAATAATAAAATGCATGGCTAGCCACCCTTTTAATCTTTTGGTCCATAAAAGGAAAAGGAAAACGGTCTTTCTTGGTAGCAAAATTAAGCTTCTAGTAATCAATACAAACTCTCCATCCTGTGATGATACTAGTAGAAATCTTTTAACCATGTTCATTCTTTATCACTGTTATGCCACCCTTCTTAGGCACACACTATACCGGACTCACCCACTCACTATCTAAAATGGGATAAATAATCCCCGTATCCAAAAGCTTCACTATCTCCTTCTTCACAACCTTCTGCATGTTTGGATTTAACCTTCTCTATCTTTCCCTCACAGTTTAACATCCTTCTTTTAGGATAATCCTATGCATCACCACATTGGGGCTAATCTCCTAATATCATAAATTTGCCACCACTTAGCTCTCATTCTCCTCTTATGGTCTCCATCACTTTCTCTTCTTGCTCACAACCTAATTGGTTGGAGATAATGATAGGTAGGGTATGATTCTTACCTAAAAAGGTGTATCTTAAGTGGAAAGTTAAGGGTTTAAGCTCTAATGTGGGGGGCTTAATAATGGAATGGTGGTGTGGATGTATCTATTCTCTCCAACTTCTTTAGATCAACTTCCTTATATAATTCCTCTTCTTTCACACTTTCATCACTGTGCACTTCAATAACTTCATCAACTTCCTCTTCAACCTCCATTACACACTCACCCACAACATCAATTTTCATACATACATTACCATTCATAGGTTTCTTCAAAGAATTTGACATATTAAATTCAACCTGCTCATCACCAATTCTTAACACAAGTTTCCCTTCATGCAAACCAACTAATGCCCTACCAGTATTTATAAAGGGCCTACTAAAAATAAATGGACAGTTTCTATTAGCTTCAAAATATAACATAACAAAATAAACAAGAATAATAAATTTGTCCGCTTTTATTACTTATAGAACTCCAAATGACCTTTTAATGGATTGGTCCATACATTAAATTAGCATGGATTTTTGCTTGACCTCTCCTAGTCCCAATTTCCTAAAAGCTGACAAAGGCATCAAGTTAATACTTGCACTTAAATCACATAAGCATTTAGAAAATTCAAAGTAACCAACAACACATGGAATAGTAAAACTCCATGGATCTTGTACGCTTAAAGGCATTTGGCTTGATATGATCGGGCTATAATTTTTCGTCAAAGTTACTCACTGATTGTCTTTCCAAGTGTGTTTGTGTGTGAGTATGTCCTTAAGAAACTTCACATTGTTAGGCATGCACTCCAAGGCTTCCACCAATGACAAGTTAATATGAAGCTTCTTTAGCTTCTTCAAGAACTTAGAGAACTGAGTATCTACTTGATGTTGTTTCACCCTTTATGGATATGGAAGTTTAGACTTGTAGGGTGATGGCAGTAAATAAGGCCTTTCTTCTTTTTTCTCTTCATCTATCTCTTTACATTTCCCTTTTTCTTAGCTATCCTTTTGCACACTTGGTTCCTCCACCCGCTTGCCACTTTCAAGTGTAATAGCCTTGAGTTGTTCCCTTGGGTTAGCCTCAATATTGCTTGGTAGGCTACCTACACTTCTAGAACACAAAGCATTAGTAAGTTGGCCTACTTGAACGTCCAAATTGTGGGTGGATGAGGCATGGTTCTTCACAATTTGATCAAACTTTGCCTTCGTTCTCTTTTGAATTTCCTCCTAGCTCAAAAACATCCTCTTTTGGTTCTCTTCTTTATATTCTAGTTTGGACCCCAAAACATCCATTAACTTGTCCAATTTTCTCTCCATAGATCCAAGTCGGTCTTGCTAAAATCTAGGAGGTCTTTACTGTCTTGCTTGGCCACCTATATTGTTAGTACTTCAAGAAAAATTTAGGTGATTTTCTCACCCCAGATTATAAGTGTTAGAGTAAGGATTATTACCTCTTTATGTTTGGCCCAAATACTTTACATGTTCTGTACCACTGGTTCCCAACAAAAAACATTCAGTTAAGCCATAGTTGTTTTTCCCACATAACTCACACTTTAATGCTTAGCTTTCTTCGTAGATGAAGTTGCTACTTACATGTTGCTCAAATACTTGGTGAGGGTTGTGATCTGTGCCTGTAAAGCTGTAACGAAGTCAATTCAATTCAAACCTTTTTGCTCTTTTTGCCCCTGTCTACTCCTCTCAATTGACCACATATAACTATTTTTTGCCAACTATTCCAAAAGATCATGAGTTGCATTACTAGTCTTTCTCATTAAATAACCTCTAGCAACTACATCTAAGGTTCCTATTATGCTCTGATTTACGCAATTGTAGAATGTTCATAACAGGAACTCCCTCGGAAGATTGTGGTAAGGACTACCCAAATTTTATATAATGACTACCCATCACTTTGTTGAAAATTTATGATTTCCTTTATAATTCTTATTGTCTTGGTCAAGGGGAAGTATTTCGCAAGGAATGCTTGGGCTAGTTGTTCCCAAGTAGTGATCTGCCCTAAACTGAGTGAGTTATACCATGCCTTCGCCCAATCTCTCAAAAATGGGCATTGGTATCTTTATTAGACAGTCCATAAAATTGTGCACTACTCTTAAGTATATTAAAGAGTGCCAACTTGATCTCAAAATTATTATCTTAAATTGCTTACTTTATAACTCCTTGAGGGTTGAAACCTGGCCTCATAAGGTCCATCAATGTCCTCTCTACTCCTCCTTGTTCCCCTTCTTCTGTCATATTTCTTTGTCTAATGTCTTGGAACTTTGCTCTTCTTAACTCTCATTCGTGCCTTGTGATATCGGATAACTCTTTGCCACTAAATTTAGTCGATCTTCATGTGCTCCTTGTGTTCATACACCTGTAGATACATAAGGATAAGTATTAAAAAACTCTTAAATCAAAGTAACCAAAACTAAACAAGATGTTAAACAAACAATCCCCAATAATGGCGTCAAAATCTTGTTGATTGCAAAACAAACTACTAGTTTTATGCTCAAAACTGCAAGTAAATAGGTCATAACTTGTAGTAAAAAGTAGATATCGATGTCACAAGGATTGTGCTTAGGCACCACTTAATTTAGGTTGCTCTTTCTGTAAAAAACAAATTTTTTTTGGAAACAAATTGAAAATTTAAATTAAATAAAATAACTAACAATGAACAGTTGATAATGCAAAAGTACAGAAATTTGGAATTCAAGATTTTAACAATTAGAGATCACTTTTTCACTATCTTATCTCCCACTATTTTGTTAATTGAATTGTGCCTCACCTAAGATGTCCTAATGTATTAACTACCCTCTCTTGAGGTGTAATTAATTAATGGAGATGATTAAGCAGTCTCTCAATCTACAAAATCAATCCACCAACTCAACTAGTAATGAAGTTATCCTATGGGTAATCAACTAATTAGCTAAAATCTCTTTCTAACTAATCAATTAACTTAATAAATGTAGGTCTATAGAGTGCGAATTATCATTTTACAACCTTACACAAATTACCTAACTTAATTTCTCAATTTATTGTAAGGTATAAGTTCAACATATATCAAAAGTTTCATTTATTCAAATCAACAAAATAGGAGTTCAACAATTAGTTCAAAAGTAATCTCTATAATGAAATTAGCCACGCATGATGTTAGACCCCGTTTTTGGAGTCTAACTCGCTCTTTGATACCAATCAATGTTGGTGCTCAGGTCTTGAAACTTATTACAAAGCAACTTAACGAAGGTATTAGGTACAAAGAGCCCTCAAGAAAAGCTCGTCGTGGAAAACTGCTGACTTCGTTATGGCAAGACATTCGAAGGTCAAGCGGAATACCTTTATGGAAAAGTTCACCGCAGTCAACCCTTTTCGCTTCTCCGTGGTAAATACTAAAAGTTAAGCGAAAGATTTGTCTGGAAAAGTTCACCGCGCCCAAGATCAGCATTTGCCACAGCAAAACCTTCAAAAATTAAACAGAAAGTCTCTCAAGAAAAGTTCACCATAGCCAAAGTCTGGCTTTGTCGCGGTGAAACCTTCGAAATGGACCTGAAACATCCAACATCTATCACTAAGTTTACAACCACATACACATACATTTCCCATAAAACCATAACAAATTGCATCAACAATTGCATCAATACTTAATACAAAATAAAAATGGATGCTTATGTTAGATATGCCTATAAAGCTATCTAAAATGTTCGCTAACTTAGTAAAAAAGTCTCTAACTATCTTGGAGTTCCTGATGCCTTGCAAGGATTGCTAACTTTCTCATTTTACTCCTGAGGAGAGAAAAGGATGGGTTGAGCTACACGACTCAGTGGCTAATATATTTATAGCCATCAGCAATCAGCCACAATTCAAGCGTATGCACATGTATAGCTATTAATTCAAGCATTCTTAATTTATTCTAGCAATTCAATCATTTATCAATTTAGCTCAAAACTCATAACACATAATATAGACTTTATCCATTAAACATAACACTCAAACGCATTAAACTTGACAATTCAAGGATGCAATGCACCAACAAATGGCTCAAGAGTTTCGTGGAATGAAATGGAGAAACTAAAGTTTTCGTCATGAACAAAACGAGTCCGATTTCTCAGGATCTTCTGGCCTCAAGCGGGTAGCCGGGAGAAGGCTATAGGTCAACGTGCACCTGACTAACGAAACGGGTTCCTCTCTTACCCAATCACAAAAAATTTTATGCTCAATACTGCCAATCACAAATCTGTAATGTCATGCTTCTTTTACTTCTTTCTTTTTATACAAATATCGTAACCCTTTTCAAGGCATAACATAATCATAATTCATCATGCTTTTTCAAACATTCACAAATATTTCAATCGCAAGAAATTCAATGCAAGCAAAATCAACATACAAACACATAGGTAAAAATTTGCCCAATCACACAATAGCTATGAATATATTACCCACCTAGTTGCTTGAAAATCCAAACTCAAGATTGTCTTTTCTCTTGCTCTTGGATAGGGTTTCCTATAACAAACACATTTTTCCATTCAATCAAATATACAAGGAGAAATTCATAAAGCTTTAAAAATCAAAATTATAAAATCTAGCCTAGACTTAACTTACCCATAGCTTATCTAGGTAAACAAAAAAAACAAAACCTAGTTTAGAAGTCCATGAAAATCACATGGGTTCTCTTCTTCTCTTCTTTCTTCAAACACTAACCCATTTCTTTACTTCTTTTTTTTCTTTATACCCAAACAAGAAGAAATGATGAAGAACTTACCTTAACAAGCTTGATTCCTCTTCTTCCCACGTTTTCTTCTTCTTCTCTAACTTCTCTCACGATTTTCTTCTTCCCTTCTTCTTCTCTCACGTTTTCTCTCTTCTTTCTCTCTTCTCACAATTTTCTTCTTCTTTTTCCTATTCAAGACTACATTTTTGTCTTATCTTCCCATTTTACCCTTCATTTAACTTATCCTTCTTATTTTACCCTTTCTTTTGTCCCTTATGTCTAATGCACTAACTAATTCTAACATCTTTATTTAATAATCCTAATTTCTATTAGTACTTGCTAAAATGACTAAATTCTAAGAAAATAAATAAACAAATAAATAAAAGAAAAGAAAATTTTTTGGGGCCCAACAATTCTCCCCCTAGAAGAATTTCGTCCTCAAAACTCTTACCTGAGTCTATGAAGAGATGTGGATAGTTCTCCTTCATTACTTCCAAAGGTTCCAATGTTGCCTCTTTTGTCGACTGGTTTTTCCATAAGACTTTAACCAGCTTCACAACCTTGTTCCTCAAAATCTTTTTCTTCAAATATAAGATCTCCACTAGTTGCTCCTCATACATCAAATCCTCTCTTAATTGAACCTCTGAAGGTTGGGCTATGTGTGAAGGATCTGATTGATATTTCCTTAACATCGAGATATGGAAGATATTATGAATCTTAGACAATTCCGGTGGCAAGGCTAACTTATAAGCTAAAGGCCCAATCTTCTCAATGATCTCATAAGGGCCTATGTATCTCGGACTAAGCTTGCCCTTCTTACCAAATCTCAAGACCCCTTTCCATGGAGAAGCTCTAAGAAATACTTTGTCTCCAACTTCAAATTCCATTTCTTTTCTATGTGCATCTGTATAGCTCTTCATTCTGTCTTGAGCTGCTTTAATCCTCTGTTTCACAAATTTAATCTTATCAATTGTGACTTGCACCAACTCAGGCCCTAAAAGCCTCCTTTCACCTTCCTCATCCCAACAAATAGGAGTTTTGCATCTCCTACCACATAAAGCTTTATAAGGTGCCATCTGAATGCCCGAGTGATAGGAATTATTATAAGAAAATTCAATTAAAGGCAAATGCTCATCCCATGAGCCTTTAAAATCTATAACACAAGCTCTCAACATTGCCTCCAAAGTCTGTATTGTTCTCTTCGATTGTCCATCAGTCTGTGGATGGAAGACTGTATTAAAGTGCAACTTAGTTCCCAAAGCCTCCTGTAAGCTCTCCCAAAATCTGAAGGTGAACCTGGGATCTCTATCTGAAACTATCGAACTTGGAATCCCATGGAGCCTAATTATTTCATCCACATATTTCTTGGCCAAAGCTTTCAAAGAATCTGCTTGCCTAATTGGCAAGAAATGTGCTGATTTGGTCAGCCTATCCACAATCACCCATATTGCATCTTGTTTCCTACTAGTTCTCAGTAATCCCATCAAGAAATCCATTGTAATCTTCTCCCACTTCTATTCTGGAATAGATAAGGGCTGAAGCTTGCCTGAAGGCACCTGATGCTCAGCCTTGACTTGCTGACACACTAAGCATATCTTAGTATACTCTGCAATATTCATTCCTTTCCACCAGAAATGCTCCTTCAAATATCTATACATTCTTGTACTCCCCGGGTGCATTGCATAGGGAGCATTGTGCGCCTCATCAAGAATTTCATTTTTCAGTTCTTGCCTATTAGGAATACATAATCTGTTCCTTACCACTATCAATCCATTTTCCCTTACCTCTATTTCAGATAGTTTACCATTTTTAATCTCTTCTCTGAGCTTGCTCAAGTACTCATCCTGTTCCTGTAATTCCCTAATTTTTTCATTCAATATTGGCCTCACTCTAAAATTAGCCAATACACAATCAGGCTCAACTTGCCTCAATGTCACCTTAAGTCTGGCTAATTCCTCCAACAAAGGAAGGTACACTATCTCCACATGTGCCATAGTTGATTTTCTACTTAGTGCATCCGCTACTACATTAGCTTTTCCTGGGTGGTAATCTATCATCAACTCAAAATCTTTCAATAATTCTAACCATCTTCTTTGTCTCAAGTTCAACTCCTTTTGACTCATCAAATACTTGAGACTTTTGGGGTCTGTAAATACCTTGGTAGTAACTCCATACAAGTAATGTCTCCATATCTTCAATGTAAAAATTATGGCAGCCAACTCCAAGTCATGAGTGGGATAGTTCATCTCATAAGGCTTTAATTGACTAAAAGCATAAGCGATCACCTTATCTCCTTGCATCAACACACAGCCCAATCCCTTCCTTAAGGTATTATTATATACAGTGTATCCATCATTACTTGAAGGCAAAGTTAAAATTGGTGCACTCCTCAATCTATACTTAAGCTCCTCAAAACCCTTCTGCATTTGTCCACACAAACTTCTGATTCTTCCTTGTCAATTTGGAAAGTGGAGCAGCTATCATGGAAAAGCCCTCCACAAACTTTCTGTAATATCTGGCTAAACTCAAGAAACTTCTCACTTCATCCATATTCTTTGGTGCTTCCCATTTTACAACTGCTTCTATCTTCCTCGGATCCACATGCACTCCTTTTTTCGAAACTACATGTCCAAAGAACACCACATCCTTTAACCAAAATTTACATATATCAAATTTAGCATATAACTCTTTCTTCCTCATTGTCTTTAAAGCAAGCCTCAAATATCCCTCATGCTCCTCGTCACTCTTGGAATAAACCAATATGTCATCAATAAAGACTATGACAAATTGGTTTAAGAAAGGCTTGAAGACTCTATTCATCAAATCCATAAATGCTGCAGGTGCATTCATTAACCTAAAAGGCATGACCAAGAACTCAAAGTGGCCATACCGTGTTCTAAAAGTAGTCTTTGACACATCAGTCTCCTTTATCCTCAACTGGTGGTAACCCGATCTCAAATCTATCTTGAAAAAGACTCTTGCCCCTTGCAATTGATCAAATAAATCATCTATGTGTAGGAGCAGATATCTGTTCCTAATGGTGACATGGTTAAGCTTTCTATAATCCATACACATTCGCAATGACCCATTTTTCTTCTTCACAAAAAGGACCGAAGCTCCCTAAGGTGAAGAGCTCGGTCTAATGTAACCTTTCTCTAATAAATCTTCCAATTGCTCCTTAAGTTCTTTTAATTCTGCCAGAGCCATTCTATAAGGCAGAATCGATATTGGCGTTGTGCTCGGAAGAAGCTCAATGGGAAATTCAATTTCCCTCGGTAGCGGTAGTCTTGGTAACTCCTCAGGAAAGACATTCGAGAATTCCATGACCATTGATATATCTTCTTACTTCCTTTTATCTGCCTTTATGTCTACCACATAGGCCAAATATGCTTCACATCCTTTCCTCATCATTTTCTCTGCTATCAGAGCCAAAACAACTCTAGGTGGACTTAGCCTTCGGTCTCCCACAAACACCACCTTTCTTCCATTATCCAACTTGAACTCCACTATCTTCTAATTACAATCTAAGTTGGCATGATACTTTTCTAACGTATCTATGCCCAATATCACGTCTAATCCGACCATCTTTAAAGGCATAAAATCCACCACTAATTGTCCTCCACCAATACATATCTCACAATCTTTATAAACTTGACTGATAATAATATACTGGCCGATTAGAGTACTCACCATCAAAGGAGCATCCAATGGGCTCAAATTTCTCCTATGCGTAGTTCTACTCGATGACACAAATGAATGGGTAGAACTCGAATCAATCAAAACAATTACGTCATCATCAAATAATTTAACTGTACCAGTGACGACCTCTAGAGCTATCTCTGCATCCTCCCTCATTATAGTAAACACTCTAGCTGGTGCTTGTCCCCTCGGTCTCCTTGAAGGGTTCACTTTCCTGGCCACATTAGAACTTCTACTGCCCACTTCTGTTACTGTCCTCTATCCCACTGTCTCATCCCTCTTTGAAGCTTGCATCTGACTTCTCTCATGTCTTGGATTCTGAGGGCATTCTTTTGCCATGTGTTCTTTCTCCTCGCAATTGAAACATGCTTCAGTCAATCGGTAACGTTCTCCTCTATAAAACCTTCCACGGTGTTCACATTTGGGAATGGGTGGCTTATCCCCATCTCTCCTCCTACTGCCTCCAGCCGTTAAGGCTTAATGTGAAACAGTAGAAGTCCTCATAAGTCTAGTTTTGCTTGCACCATTGCTCCTCTCCTCAGGCTATACAAGGAAAGTCCTGGTACTCCTTTCAGGCATAGAACTACCACCTCTCCTCTTGAACTGTTCTCTCCCCTTTCTCTTGTTGTTCACTACATTCTTGATGTTCTCCACATTTTCCACTCTTAATGCTGCTTTAACCAGTTGTTGGAAGTCGCAGAAATTCTGTGCCACTAATTTCGCTCTGATGGCCAAGTGTAGTCTCGCTTCAAATCTTCGGCACCTGGCCGCTTCTCTCATCATTAACTCAGCTGTATATCGGGCCAATTGTGTAAATTGATTCTTATACTCGCTCACCGTCATCTCAATTTGGGTGAGGCTCAAAAACTCTCTCTGCCTCTGCTAGATGTACACTTCAAACAAATACTTCTTTTTATACATTACTAAGAAATCTTTCCATGCGAGCACTGGCGGTCTCATCTGACTCCCCGACATACTCTCCCACCAATGCAGAGCATCGCTCTGAAACAAACTAGCAGCATACATAACCTTCTCATCATCCTCACAATCCATTTGATCCAATATGCTCTCAGTCTTTCTCATCCAAGTCTCGGCTTCTTCTGGATCCGTGGTCCCAAAGAAATCCACTACCCCATACTTCCTCATCTTGTTGAACTGCTTCTCCTTCTTAACTGGGGCTGAAGCGAAAGCCTGTGACATCTGACCCATAGCCTAGACAAAGGCTTAAGTAAATGCCTAAAACAATCTCGAATCCAAAGGAGGCATTTGTTCTAGCGGAGCAAGCGACTCCTGTGTCAGTGATCGAATGGGCTCACTACCATGCCTTACAAAAGCCTTGGCATTTCTTAGACCTACTGACTTATCGATACTCTCCTCCCTCGGTGGAGAGTCAGGTGCAATCGAACCTTGCAATATTGCTCGTATCCTCCTACGAGGTGGCATTTCACTCCTTCAATAGAAACACTAACGATTAGCTTACATTTTATTTCAATCCTATTTCTTACATGTATGCATGTCATTTAATGCAATCAATCAATTTAACAATGCAAACAATTAATCACATAGCATAACAATTCATCCTACCATACACTCTAAGCCTAGGAAAAACCTAAGCTCTTATACCAAACAATGTTGGACCCCGTTTTCGGAGCCCATCATTTGGAGTCATAAAATCATGGGCAAACTCTTTTCTTCAACTTCAAGATAGATTTTGGGAAACCTAAAATCAGAATTTCAATTTGGCTTCTTCAGAACATTTGTTCCCCATTGTATTAAGTTTCTATTGACACCAAAATCATTCCATTTTATTCAGAAATCTAAAAGTTATAGCCCAAACATTTTCAGACTATTTTTATACTAAAGTAGTATACTATACTCAATTTCCATCCAGAAATTGAAAGTCTTAGAGACTGAATTAAAATTTGGTTTCTTAAATAAGTTATGCTCTATATCTCTAGTTTATTTAGAGACAAGAATCATCGCAATTGGAGCTCTATGGATTAAGATATCATCCCAAATACTGAAGCATGTTTGGTAAAAATATCCAACTCACACTCTTCCAACCGATCCCCACACGTTGATTTAATCAATCTTTTTTAAATTAATACCAAAAGCTATAAATTTTTGTGGAGCGATAGAGGAATGTGTTAGGAATCCAATGCTTCAAAAATAAGGTCATTTGGAGGTCAGACGACAAAATTATGATCAAAAGAGTGAAATATGTTCAGGCTGGGGGGAAAGGACCTGTGGGTCGCGATCTGGCCCGCACCCGCAATGTCGCGATCATGACTTGCACGAAATTCGCAATCGCGACTTCCTCTTCTCTCTCTTCTTCCTCCGACCTGTCTCAGTAAAAAGACATAACTTTCACTACAAGTATTAGATTAAGGTTGTTCAAATACTGTGTTGAAGAGGACTTCTAGACCTACAACTTCCATGAAGACCTCAAAAACAAATTTTACCTCTATAAGGGTTGAAAGTTCAAACCAATGCAGCTATCCCGAAAGTCCATTCTATGTAGCATCATAAACTTCTAATAACCATAACTCTCAACTCTGATATCCAAATATTTCATACTATATAGCATTGAAAAGCTAGAAAGATAATCTACAATTCCAAGAAGACAACTTTGTCTACTTCTACCTATATTGATCAAGTTTTTCCCTTGAAGGCAAAACACAATTTCTACACCTATGGAAGACTTGAAATAAGAAATGTACAACTACAAGATGACT
>JAOTAY010044595.1:0-21213 GCA_025629805.1 Erythroxylum baracoense
TTCTGTGGTTATCAAACCAACATATTTTGCCCCCGTTTGGAAGATAAAATGCATCAGAATCATTGCCACAATAAGGAAAAGCTATTTTTCTGTTGTGCTCCATCCAGATAACATGTCATATGCCAGAAAATCACTAATTGTCCACATCAAAGTTGCTCTTAACACAAAATTTTGTTTTAGAGACACATCATATGTCTCAACACCATATTCCCAAAGATACTGCAATTCAGATATCAATGGTTATAAGAAAATATCAATTTTATGCTTTGGATTTGTAGGCTCTGCCACAATCACTGTCAAAAACATATATGTTTCTTTCATACATATTCATGGAGGCAAATTATAAGGAGTAATTATGATTGGTCATGACGAATATTGCTGACCGGATTGACCAAAAAGTTGAAATCCATTCATCGACAATCCTAACCTAACATTTCGACTTTCAGCTGCAAACTTATAATGGGTATCATTGAAATGTTTCCATGCCAATGCATCTGATGGATGACTCATAATTTTATCTTCCTATTCGTGTTTATTATGCCATCTCATGTGATACGCATTAACATCAGAAGCATATAATCTTTAAAGTTTCGGAGTTAGCGGGAAATAATACATCCACTTTCACGGTACTAACTTTCCTTTTATAGAACGCTTTCTAGGCTTAAACCTAGATTGACCACAAAATTTATCCTCTTTTAATTCCACATCATCACCTCAATACAACATACATCCCAATTTACAACAATCAATCTTTTCAATAAGTAAACCAAGACCCCTAATAAGTTTCTTAATATTGTAAAAACTATCAACCATTGTGTGATCAGGAGGCAATGATTCATTATACCATCCAAGAATTTTATCAAAACTACGATTAGAAATATGCTCTTTAGACTTTATGTTCAAGATATGAGCAATTGAAGATAATTGAGTCATTGTCTCACAATTTGGTCATAGTTCTTGGTCAGCTGAGTGTAGTAAGTCAAAAAAACTGTTTGGACTATGGATGGGGTTCTTCTTGTAGATTTTCTATATTTTTCTGAAAGGTATAACCGCGCTGCATCATAAACCATTTGCATGTAAGGATTTTTATTTATATCCACATTATTTGTTCTAAATCCAATCCCCCCTTCAAACTCATTTAAGCTCACTGACGATTGTGCTTAATTACCTCTTGAGGTGTTACTAATCAACGGTTCCCCATTTTGTGTCCACTCAAAATAATTTAGGACAAACCATCTTCTCAACAAATGCCCATTCACTTTATCAATAGGAAGGAAATGAATGTGTTTGCACATTTTACATGGACATTTGATCTTTGGCCTATCCATATATGTCGGTTGAGAACATGCATAATGAATAAAAGCTTCATCTCCCTCAACAAACTCAAGATTAATGAAACCATCACGTGATAATCGTCTATACATCCAAGATATATCAACATTACTCATTTATGCAAAACTGTTAATTGAAAACAGTGATTCTGTAGTTAGTATCCTTCATGTTCTGCAAAATTTACAAAACATCTAAACTTTACACAACATCCCCTAAGTATTAATCAATTAAATTAATCACCTAAATTGATATCAAAACTATGGTACGTGGCATTGTTTACACCTGTGAATTAAGAAAACAAGTTCTCACTGTGATTCTTAGGCTCGTGGAATTTTTCATCGATAAGCCTCACTGGAGCTGCATCACGGGGTTTCAGTCTATATACTATCCTAAGGGTTTATTATGGAACGAATTGTCTTGTCTATGAAAAGTATTAATTCCTTGTGTTAATACTATGTTTGTATTAATCATATCGAAGTTGAAGTATTAATCGATCGAATTAATCACCTACAATTGATTTCAAACTCATTCCACATACAGTAAATACTTAGACTATTAAAGAAGAATACAAAACTCATCAATGATTATAAGAATATTCTAAACAACAATACCAAATCAAAACCTCCTTTGTATTCACACAAAATCCAAAGGTATCATAATCGTATTATTAAAGCAAAACATATGGTAAATATTAGTTGGATGGCTAACCTGAATGGATGGACAACTTCAGACAACAATGAAAAAAGATGAGCAACGCTCTTCAACACAATATAGGGCCTGTGAAAAAGAATATTATTATGGAACAAATATTTAACATACTATGCTTTAGTATTCTTGAAATTGAAAGCATAATAATTTATAGATATTTTTATTTTAGGTCTGTTCAGTCTATCTGTCTTTGCAATATACAAAATTCTAGCAAAATATTAAAGTTGAAAGGTCTCACAAGATATGAACAACTCAAAATATCATACTCTAAAGTTCTCATAAAACTGAATTGACTAAACACTATAAACAGAGTAAAAGGATCACATAATCACAATCCAATATACATGTTATACATCAAACATATAAATAACATCAAGAAAAGAAGAAGTATAATTGTTGGAGCAGTATCACACACAAACTTTCACAAAATAAGGAAAAAAGTCAATTTAATTGTAAGTTTGAACACAAAATTTCACAAAAAAAGAAAAAAAAGTAAAAGAAAGGACAAAGGAAATAGATCTTGGAATCACCTGCTCTGTAAGAGGTATGAGGATTCTTCTGGATTTAATAGATCCACTGAAATAGATCCCTCTTACCTAAAAAAAGAATCCTTGCATTTATTCAAAACCTAGATCTTCTCACCTTATTGCTTACAAAAACATAAACAAAGAGAGTCAAATTGCTAGAGAGACCAAGAGAGTCATTTGATAAGAGGGAAGCAATAGAGTTGTATTGTAGAACTAGAATTTTATAATAAAAGAAGGATAAAGAAAGATTATCATAAGTTGTAGATGACAGTTATCTACACATTTAAGAGAGCAATACTAGAACCACATTTGCTTATTATACATTCCCTACAAACTATCGTTCATTCCTTATAACAAAATTAATAGCTAAAATAATTAAGCTTGAATGTTGTAGAATTATTGCCACAATAAGGTGAGATTCATTGAATGTGAAAAATTTGAGGTACGTGAACTTATGCACATGTTGACTTTACTAAGGTATGATAGAGCATCTAAGGTTGTAATTTACAGTATGAGGATGAAGGACATAGCCAACAACCTAAGTGGACTACAAATAATGATATGAGATTCTTTCTTAATCTATTAGTTACATGAATAAGATTTTGTATATCCATATATGACACATATTTTAATTTTAATTTTCAAACTTGATGATGATAGATATTCACTAATTTTTAGTAATTAAAAAGGTTTCATTGTCCATTTATTCTGTTGTAACTAGTCTCAACAAATTAATCGTTCTGTATTATTTTGACTTTAACAATTCATCTTGATTTGAAGCTTTATGATATATATCTAATGGATGAGTATATATAAAGAAGCATAAGGATTTTACGATGAAGGGAAATAAGCACCAAGTTTGTAAACTAAAGAATTCAGTTTATAAATTAAAGTAAGCATTACGAATGTGGTACTTAAAATTCCATAAGGTGGTCACAACTTTGGATTTTAAGGAGCATACACTTGACTCTTTTATACATTTCAAATTTAGTAGAATCAAGTTTGTGTTTATGTTCTTATATTTAGAGAAAAAATCAAAGCATAAACATCTTTGTTGTTCCTTGCCTTCACAAAATCAATAAGGCAAGCACAAAAGCATAAAACTACTACCGCTACTATTACGTTGGCTAATATCACCTATCATTTACAATATAGATTGAATGTGGAATATGTCCATCATGCTTATTGAAAGTTTATACGTCGACAAAAGTAAATATTTAGTTTTATTTGTGTTCCCAAAGGAGACACTTGGATGATTAAATTAGTGAAAGCTAAGGGGTGTTAAGTATACAGAAAAATATATGATTGATTTTAGTGATAGTATTTATGAGAACCATAAACTTGAGTTATGTCTCTTTTATAGGAAACCCTTAAAAAAATCAAAATTATATTTTACCTTATTGGACTTTAGATCTAATTTCTACAAGAAATCTTAGTAGGAATTTGATTAGGAATTTTTCTTTGTATGTGGGTGAATCCTATATTAAACTTAACCTTTTTAGATAATTTGACCTCTTAAATAGTCCTAAAGGACATATTTTTAAAGAAGAGTGATGGCTCATGTTCAATAAATTAGGTCCATTCAATAAACTTATTAGGGTGTGTCATTTATTCCTAGTTTCTTATTAAATAAATTCTTAAAAATAAACAAGGAAATAAATTTTGGATATATTTATACAAGGATCCAAAGAAATGTGAAGTAAAAAAAAATCAATATCTTAACCAACTTAGATTAATCACGCACAACCCATCAAAACGTAAAATTTGTTTGGAATAAAGCAATCAAGAAAATCATATCAAAAACAACAATTCTGAATTGTAATCAATGTACATCAACCCTAAAGAATCTCAATAGTCAACCAAATTGATAAATTAGAGGAATAAAGAGTCAAATGATGAAAATTAAACCTTGAGAACACCAATAGACATTAGATTTTAATGGGGTTGCAAAATTTGAACCAAGCTTCCCAAGATTTAAAATTCAAATTCAACTGACAACTAATAGTCACATATTCAATAAAATTAGAAGTCACAATTTGATTCTTCTTCATCTCTTTTTTTCACTTTTTATATTGATTCCAAAACAAAAACACACATTTCAAACTGAAGTGGAGCTGATTAATGATAAATGATCACATAGACACGAGAACATTAGCAAAAACACTAGCCTGATATAAAGGAAAAAGGGTAAAAAACAAGCAGACAATAAGGTAGATTATAGAAATAACCCCAACACGCAATAAAAAAGAAGATATTTAGATCCAACATATTTCAAAAGCCTATAAAAATTGATGCAAATCTTAGGAGATGATTATTGAAAACTGGACACAAAAGAAATTACCGAGATCTTAACAACCAAATAAGGCATATTCCAATCCTATGACCCAATGCTCCAAATGAACAAGAACTAAAAGGATCAAATTAGAGTTAGATGCCACATATTAAAGGATTAGGAATTAATGTGATAAGTCTTGTTGAGAATGCCACAAAAATGTGTGTTCTTATTATGTTCAAGGCCTAGATCAGAAAAAAGGATGGAGAAGCCTCCAAAGTACATTTTCACTCTAAATAATCTCCTTACAATTCATTCTTTCAGTATGTTGTATACTAAAACACTTGTAAAATACTAACTAGGCCTTAACAAACTTTTTTAAAGCCCAAACTAAGTAGTTCTAGCCCAAATACACCTAATATTGCTAATAATTAATAAAATATAAAAAAGAATAAAACAGAGCGCTAAATAATGTTTGTGGATTAAAATAACAAAATTAGTATCTTATATTATGCTTATGAGCTAAATAGAGTGTTTGGCCCAAAATGGAATAAACAACTTATATTATGTTATCAACCATTATGCATAAAAATAGGTCCATTATGGCTAGATTGCACATCCAAATCACATACATAGGTCAATTTCTCTTGTTGTCTCCTATTGGGCTTAATTAAGCCTCTAAATTCAATTCACATTGTTTTAGCCCCTATAACGTTTAATGGGCCCTAAAATGCTCAAGGGATCATGTATATTTTCCTTTATTAGTTAAGTATGTTCAACTTAAATACTTTAAACTTTAAGAATGAGTTAATGATGGTGGTATATTTTAGATCAAGATATCTAAGACACCCATTCTTGTAGTGGAACATTTGTTAGTAAGAAGATTGATTACTAATAAGTTACTAATAGGTATGTGATGCACTTTATGGATAATCCTAACTAACATATTTCAAAGATAAAAGAGGGTTTTTTTTATACTGGATTACCAACAATCAAAGATTATAAAGCTAAGAGGCATATCTTACAGTTGCCACTTAGAGATGAAGGGGTACAAAATGAGAAGTTAAGAGGGTATTTATTGGTTGTAATAGAAAGCAACATGGTCAACTTACTATATATCAAATATCCTGAAGGTGTATTTTATTCATGCTAGTTTTTTTAAACAAGTGAAATCAGGTTTTTTCAATGCCTGTAGACCAATTATATTCATTGATGGTTGTCATTTCAAAACAACTTATGGTGGGTAATTGCTTATAGTTATCATAAGGGATCCTAACGACAAATTCTTCCATTAGATTGGATTGTTGCTAGAATTAAGAACATACATAGTTGAAAATAGTTTTTGAGTTGTTTACTTGGTACAGTTAGTAGTAATCACTCATGGGAGTTCATAAGTGACAAATACAAGGTAAAATATAACATATCACCTTATTTGATGTTGAATTTTTCTTAAATATATGATGAAGGTCCTGAAGGAATTGTTTAAACAAACCATCATTATTGGTTTAGACATCTTTAAACTAATTTATAAAGCAAATGTAAGGATGGATGTACACAATGGATATATTGTCTTAATATTAGATAAAATCTGAAGAAAAATAAAGAGGAGGATATTAATTATCTTACTCATTTTACATATGATAGTTATGGCTCATTATACATTACTTAATTACTTGATAATTGATACCAATAATTTACTCGTTTTATAAATGTTGGAAAACTTGAAAAGGAGATATTATATGAATGACCATCACACCATGAATCTTAGAACAAATAATTGTACATGTGAAAAAAAAGAAGTTGAATGGGATCTTTTATAGCTATGCAATTTTTGCAATCATTTTAGAGAGAGAAGATCTAAAAGTTTATATATATGCGTACTATACAAAAAAGGCATACTTAAGGTGTTATTGGAAAAGCATAGATCTAGTACTAGGTGAATAGTTATGGCCAGTACCTAAAGGAAGAATATGGACACAAGATCAATCCTCCCACCTATATGAAAAGGGTTAAAAGGCCCAAATAATAAAATAAGAGAAGTTAGTAAAGGTAAGAAAGGTGATATTTCAACAAGGACTGGAGCATATGCCACCTATAAGAAATGAAAAAATATTAGACACAATTATAGAACTTATAAGATGCCAATCCTTAGGTTATATAACATAAGACAATCCTAATCTTATATAGTATTCCTCATATAATGATGATGAATACTATGATATATACAAATGACAACATATTATATCTTTCCTTCAAGGTTCGATGCATATTTCTTCCTAGGAAAATGTAGTACTCAACACATCACCGAATAAGGGTAAGGTACCAATTCAAGAAACAAGAACAAAGAAAAATGCAAACGATAATCAAGTTAGAAGATCTAGCATTTCAATAAGGTTACGAACACAAAAAAGAGTTAAATCTGCTAAAAGAACAAGAAGTAAAGCAGTTAAAAGAACAAGAAGTAAAGCAAAACTCGTACCTTAGCAAAACTCGTAACTTTTGAACATGAAGGTAGATCACCCAGTTGATTATATTAATGTGTATAACATACATTCCCATATATTTATAATTGATCTTTTAGACTTGCCCATATGCACATATCAATGTTCTTTCAATGGCCCATGTATAAAATTAACGATCTTTTGGACTTACCCATGTTTATGAATTGATGATCTATTGAACAATATTATATGTAGTATTGATGATATTTTAGACTTACTTATATATATGTATTGATGATCTTTTGGATGTCCACACGTGAAATATTAATATTATTTTAATGGCCTGTGTGCAAGATTGGTGATGCTTTATTTTGATCTTTTCTATTTATTACTTCTTATAGTCCCATTTGGTGAACAGTTTTATCTTATATTGTCAAACAAAATATGTTGATAGTCATATACATTGCCACTTATATATAGATCATAAAAATACATACATATTAAATAAAGCTTTAGCTTATTTTTATTAATTTAAGAAATAATATCCATACACATAATGTCTATTATAAGCACCCATATAAACATATTACAAATATCATTTAAAGGTTCTTCATACATAAACCTTGAACTCATTACCATTTAAAGAGTATTGTCCTATAAGGATTATGTTTATCAATTATCAAAATTAACCTAACTATAATGTTATTTGAATAATTAAAGGATCCCACTTAAATCACTTAGTGTAATTCACTGATGCCTATTACTTGTGTTGTAATGAATTTCTCTACTTTGATTGGTAATCTTTCTTAAGCATCGATTCAGCAAATTCCGCAAATTCAGCACATTCATACCCTAATCAACATATCCAATTAAGCTAATTCATATATACCCTAATTAATTCAGCAAATGCATACAATAATTAACATAGTCATCAAATCAGAGCAATAAACATAAGACATCAAATTCATCAAAATCCATACCCTAATCAATTCAACAAATTCATAACCTAATTAACACAGTGAACAAATCAGATCAATAAACATAGAATTTGATTTAATGCAGAGCAATAAACACAGTGAACAAATCCGACGGACACGTTATCATCTTTGTAGTCATGCAAAACTCAAAAAATGGAGAAGTGTAATCATAAACTTACACAAATGCAGAAGTTATAGACGTCGACAGCGACGGCGAGGCAACTGTCAACTGCTTTCAAAGGTGACAGCGAGGTGATATTCCGACGGAGTGGAGACTTTCGATAGAGAGGAGACACTATAGCTGATAGGGGAAGGCGACGACGACGAGAGGAGATGCAGATGGCGAGGTTACAGACAGCGAGGGCAATGACAGGAGATGTAGACAGCGAGACGACGGTAATGCGAGGAAGGAGGAATTTTTCAGAAGAAACAGAGGAGAAGACGAGGGGAAGGTTCGGGGTGGCTTTAACCCCGAATTGAAATGATGTTATTTGGTATTAAACCAAACAACGTCATTTTTTATTTTTTAAAACAACTAATTTTAATTTAACGATGAAAAGTAAAGGCCGTCGGAAAATCATCGATGGAATACATTACCGTCGGTATAAAACCGACACTGTGTAAAAATCACCGATAGACACTATATCCATTGGTAACATTCCAATGCTATTTAATTACGGGAAGCATTCCTGCCTAATTTACTGACAATAATGACAGTTTTGTTGCTAAATTCTGTCGGTAAAATTGCGCGAATGTTTTCTCTCCACCTTTACTGACACCAATTTTGTCCATCGCAAAATGAAAATTTTCACGACAGTTTTACCAATGGATATTGATTTTCCATCTATAATTAGCTACAGTAGTATTTCCGTTAGTAATTTTCCATTGCTAATCTATGGTTTTCTTGTAGTGGAAGTTGGTTGTCCATAAGGATAAAAGGATAATATGTGCAAGTCAGACTAATGAAAGAAATTAGATATTTGATAGCAAACACAAATTCATGCCATGAGAAAACAACAAATCTTGGTAAAAATGCAGTGCTTCTTATGGAAGTAGGATTCCAAGGAAAAGCAAAAGCAAATAGACAGTTGTGAGAACTTGGTGATTTTGTGTCAAGAGTTGCATGTAGTTTTCTAATCAACATTACAAATATAACTACTAAATGGCTATGATCATAGTAGTAAATTAGGAGACGTAACATTTGTTATACTGTCAAATAAAATCAGAGGACATAGATAGAAAACATAAAAAATCTAATCAAAATATTATTGTAAATTTGAAGGATCTAATGGTTTCGTAAACTTATAGATTTTTCCCAGTCGTTTCTAGCACAAAGAAAAAATCAAAAAGATTAAACACATTAAAATAAATCAACACCAAAATTTGTTAACATAGTTTGGCACACTTTGCTTACATCTGCAGGGCCCTCATTAAGTTTAATACTTTTATCAAAGGAACGATAGTTTTATATAAGGCTTTACTAAGTCGACACCACTCAACCTTTGACATTATCCCTTGTCCTCATTACGCGTGAAAGTAATTCACATCCAATAACACGACCAACTCGTGTGAACCTTAACAGAGGAATTTTCTCAACAATCTTTTAACAAAAGAACAATAAACGAATAACTCAAGTGAGTAAAATAACTAGGAAAAAAAACGAATACACTTGAGATGGAGAAAGAAACAACTTCCCAATGTTTTCAGCTTTTCCAAAGATAAATCTGACAGTTGTTCACCAATGATACTATCGTAGTCAGTACAAAAACTATATCAGCTCCCAAGCTGCAATTTATGTTGGAGAATTAAAGAAGATACCAAGTTGATTCAAATAAATACTAACACAAGACCACAACTACACTAGAAATGCATCCACCACTACATGCCAATGGTTCAGTGCAGAACTGATATCACGCGGGAGCCACACACAACACAACAGCAAGTTGGATTAAATATAAGTTGCACATCTATTCAATCGGCAACACCATACATAGAGCACACAACCAAGATCCATCCACCAACCAAAGTATACGTAACCCACAAAGAAATCAATTAACAAACGTTGTTGCCTAAGATGGAATTATACTAACATAATAATCAGCATATCTATCCTTCCATTCACTTTTTAATCCCAAAACCAAAAGATCAACAGCCTGAACTCGCACACCTGATGCAACCAACCAAAAAACCAAGCAAAGAAGAAGTCACTCTTGGATGACCAATATGTAATTTTATAAAGTTAAGGGGCTTAATTATAATTTTCAAAAGACCGGGGACCAAAATAAAAATAAAAGTTTTGGTCATTCTCAAATCCTGGGCTTAATTGCAAATTTAGGAAAAGTTTAAAGAGTATAATGGTAATTTCACATAAGTTAAGGCTAAAAAGGTAATTTCACAGTGTTTGGTCAAAGAAGGGTCAACATTCTATACCCTTCTTCTTGTGTGGCCATGCACCCCACCATTAAATATTAAAAACACTTTGTTTTTAATTGAAAGAAAGGAGAGGAAAGGAAAAGAGAGGAGGAGGAGAACACCATATGACCACCACCAAATTTCCACCATTTTTTTAATTATCCAACTGAAACCAAGGTGTTCTAAGTTAATTTGGGATGAAGGAACTCAAATCTATCATTAGATTTGAGAAATTCTCAAAGGATTTTAAGATTTACCTAAAGGAAAGTTTAGGTAAATTTTGTCTTATCTCTCTCTACATTGTGATTTTAAGTTTGGCGTTAAGATATGTAATGAAATGAGTCATGGAGAATTCTCCTTAAGTCAAAACCGAGATACCCTCTCTTTGGTGAAAGTTTGTAAAATTTTGAATATCATTTGAAATTGATGGTTTAAATGAAGGGAATTGGATTTAATGGAGTGGTGAAATGTGTTGTTGTTTGGAAGTGCTTGTTATATAACAAGATAGGAGCATGAATTACTATGATAAATTATGAAAATATGACTCGAAAGTCATGCACATTAGGTGTTTGATAAAATGCCTAAGTGAACTTGGTTTAGGATTTAAGGATTGTAATGGTGTGCATTAGAGAAACACTTTCATGTTTACTTAGAGTAAACTTGAATTTTTGCTTAGATTGATGAGTAGTGGCCTAATTTGCTTAAATAAAAATGTGTTTAATTATATTTTGAAATGTATAAGGATTGGATCAAAGGCATTAAATTCCTTGAAATTGCAAAAAAAAAGTGTATGCGAATAATAAGGGAAGTAATCATGTGAGAAGCTTAATAGCCAAATCCTATAGCTTAAAAGTAGTGATATTGTGTTTTATACACTTATCTAATGGTGTATAAATATGAGATGCATGTTTAAGTAGTAAATACATTGCATATTGTATGTATAAAGGCTTGGGAGCTATGGATCAAGGAGCTCATACCGAGGATTGTTGAAGTCAAGGGAGTGTACACCTTCTTTTGAGGTGAGTTGGGGAAAACATATCTTTTAAATGGGACTAGGACAACCCAAGACATGCATGATAACTTGTGACTTGTATGTGAATTTTGAACCTCGGTCCAAGAAAGTTCTATTCTGGTTTGTTTATTTGACAAAAGATTCTCAATTGTATAAGCTATAGGTTGTGAAAGAATAAGTGAGGATATTATGTCTATATCTGAAGTTACATCAATTCCTGGGTTAATTGAACTCTAGGCTGGAATTAATTTCTCATCATTTGTAATAGCCTCAGTATTGTTGTTTACCCCCTCATCCTCTGTGAAGTCATCCCCATTAGCTTCAGATAACTATCTATTTTGAAGGTTTTTTCAAATATCTTCCATATTTTTCCTTGGTGTTTTGGAAGTGGCTTCCATTGGTAAGATATAAAAACACTATCCTCCCATAGGTTATTGTCCTCACTTAGTCGCATAATTGGGATTTTAGATGGTAGTTCTTTTGAGAGCTCCACATTATCACAAATACGAGCATAGCCCACTCTCATTTCTTTACTGTATTTTCATCAAAATAGAGGGGAAACTATCAAGGGCACTCAACCCGTGTGTTGTCCAATACTCCAATAGTACATTATGGAAATTTATCCATAGTGAAATGCTTTGAACCTTTATAAGTTCTAACTTCAACCCCAGTTTCCATTTCTATAAAAATATTGGTAAGTTTCCAACATGCCATAGATCTTTTTCTAACATGTTATGTGCTTGGAAGGTTGAATTAAAGGGGAATAAAATGAGGTTTTCCTCAATTAGTAAGACATCTTCTAGAACTTTACTACGTCGTACTCGGTGAGTCCATCTGTGGATGCTTGGGAAGGGGGGACGTTTATCAAAGAAAACACCAACTAAGGTAGTTTCCCAGCTTCGTGCCCCTTCCTCTAAGACTTCTATCTCTGAACAGGCGATGAATGAACCTGTGTATATTGTGAATAAGTTTCATGTAATGTTCTCTTTTGTAAATTGGCTTTAAAATTTTATCAAACTTTCATTATCCCAACCATACCTTACCTAATCCCTAATACAATCTTGTAAAGACTTTTTGAATTTTGTTTCTAGTTTACTTATAAGTGGTAGATATGTGATAATATTGCAGGCCTATAGTAAAATTTTACTATTCATTGATTAAGAGTTTGATACTTTCCATCCTAAATACTTAAATGCATTAAGTGAAATCTTGGTAACGGTGGAAAGGTTTATGCTTTTGATTTCAATGACATTATTGACATTATTACAATTAATATTGACCTATGAAGCTAGTTTTAGGATAACTTGATTCTACTTGTATGTTAATTTGATTAATATTATATTATGATCTAGAGTATGAATGGATAGGTTGAGATTAATAAATGATGGTTATTATAATGTTAATACTTTAGACTGTGATTTGCTTGAGGATAAGCAAAAGTTTAAGTATGAGGTTGTTTGATAGAAGCATATTTTACTATTATTATACACCTATATTTGATGTATTTTTCTTGATATTTAATAGTTTCATTGTATATTCGAATTATTATCCACCTATATTTGATGTATTTTGCTTGATATTTAATAGTTTCATTGTATATTCGATACTTAACTCCCTCTAAGTGCATTGATAGGTTATAATTGCCTTAATGGACCAAAAGGAAAAGAACTTAGATAAGAATGTGGCATAAAACGATGTTTTGAAGCAATTTAGAGATACACAGTGGTGTGTGCTCGTGTAAGTGTCAATGCCCATGTAGAATCATAAATTCTGGTGTTTTTTATTATATGCAATCTCTTTCACGCCTGTGTAACGGATCGTGTATGTCCCAAAAACTCTAAATTTTACTATAAAAAGAGGTGAGTAGAGGCAAATAGAGGGGAGTTGACTTTTACAATAGCTTTTTAGATGTAAAAAATTAAAGAGGTGGCAATTTCGATCAGGGATAAGGAAAACATGAAGTTAACATCAAGAGAGATCAAAGAGAAGGCTACATCAAAACTTATAAGAAGATCCATAGAAAGGGATATTTAGAATTATGAACTATTTTTATTAGTATTTCTACATGTTTATATTTGATTTCATTTTCTATTATGAGAAACTAAACGGTCTTTGGTGTCTAGGTGTGATAAACCCTAGTTTGTGATACAATATGTCTTAATCATTTATTCAATGCAATTATTTTGATTAATTTATTGTGATTCAATTATGTGTTTTATGTTTGTCCTAATATATCCAAAATATTAGTGCATGATTTGATTTCATATATTTGAGATTGAGAAATCCTTTGTATGAAGAGATCTATCATAATTGAAAGGAGTTGAACTTAGAGATGGGTTGACATATATCCTTTGGATTAAAATCAAAACTAATAACAGAATTTATGGATCGATAATACCATCCTAGGGTTTTAAATAGAAAGATTTATGTTAATCAATCAGTGGATTAGTTATTAGTAGTCTCAAACGAGTTATTAATATAAGATAGGAATTTTCACAGTCTAATATTCAATGAAATAATTATGTGATAAAAGGTTAATTATTTAATGGTTTTTAGGAAGGATTCATCACCTAGACACTAATATTTGATATTGATTTTTTCTAAGTAATTTCCTTTATCTTCTTCATTCATTAGTGTTTCCAATGTTAGTTTTTTTAAGTTTTATATTTAATTAAAAACCAAACACTCAATTCGTCAGCTAGGTAATAGGAGAAGGGTAATTACTAATAGTTATTCTTATTGTATGATCAATCTATTCTTGCCTCTGTCAGTTATAACTACATTATGCATTTGTGGTCAATTTAAATATTGATATAAAGAAAAATATCAATTAGTGTTTGCTTCATGTCAAAATACTATGTTATCTTTAAAGAAAATCTAAAATGATAGTGCTTGCAGTAAAGTTAAACCTACCGATCTTTTAAAAATAGTAAGAGTTTTTATGAAGGCTTGATTAGTGATAATTTACCTTTTTAATTAATCAATAATAACACGTGCATGCTTACAAGTGTCATAGGTGACTGAATAAGGTGTCAATATTTTGATTGATATGTATATTCAAATCAAAGCACTTAAACATCAAAGGAATAAGTTAGTGCGTTGGCACTTTTTAAGTGGTTAATGTTCTAATTTAAGATAATTCCATAAAATTTGATTCTAAGTTAAGATAATTCCATAAATTTTAATGTCATTGTACCATTATCACATTGTTGCATGATTGTGTGTTTATGTGTTTTGTTTGTTTGTGGTTTTAGTTTTGCTTGGGGACAAGCATTTAAGTGTGGGGATATTGATAAGTGTATATATCCAGAGGTTTAAGTGTGTTTTTAAGTGTTTTATTAGTTGATAATCATATGTTTATGACATATAATTATTTTCTTATTATTGTCTACATATGTTTTAATTGTTTGATTATTTTAGAGCAAGGATTTGATCTTAATTTTATGTTTCAAAAGTTGTTGGATGTGTTTGTTAGTGAGCATAAATAGGAAAATTGAAAAAAAGATAAAGAAAAACTTAAGGAATAGAAAGATGCACAATTGCACAAAATTGTGAGATCTTGCGTGAAGCAGCTGCATGGGATAAGCCTTTATCACAATCGTGCATCCTATACACGATTGTGACAAACAGCAAGGCTAGGATGCACGATCGTGCATAGTATTTTGCAGCATGAAAATTTTTTATATTCTTAATGTTTCAAGGTTATTTTTGGAACCAAACAAGTGCAAAAACCATATCAATCACCCTATAAGCCTCAAAAAGTATTTAAGGGAAAAAAACACCAAAAAGCGAGCTTCATATCATAATAAGGAGTGATATATGCTTAATTATTGATACATTTAATCCATTACACTTAGTGATTAATGCTTTAAAATGATTAACACACTCAAATTAGTTCATATTTGATTTTAGGTACAATTTGGAAACATAATTGCTAAAGTGAGCCGAAAGCATAGTCGTTGAACCATCTTCTTCAGATTCACACTCAATTGGCTTCATGGAACAAGAAGGAGAAGGATTAGAGAAAAAGGAAACAAGAAAGTGCCAAAAGGAATTAAGAGGAAACATTGTCAGGCCATGAGATAAGTCTCACAACCATGACAATTTAGTCATAACCGTGAAAGTGTTGTCACGCCTATGATAAATTTGTCATGGGCATAAGAGTGTGTCATGGGTATTTTCATTATCTTGGATGTTAATTTGGATTAGTATGACTTTAAATATGATTATGGATTTCTAAATCCGTATTAGGGGTTATTCTTGAATTGTTTTGTTTAACTTTATTCTTGTTGAATTCAATATATATTAATGCTTTATGGTATTCGTTATGCTCACACTTGATAATAAATTGAGAGATTGAATCAATTTGTATTTGTTAAGATGTGAAACAAGAGTTAGTAAGGTAATAGAACTACAAATATCAAATTAATAAATAATTGAAGAGAGAACTTAATTGGGAGTTAATTATCCTTAGGATTGCTTCAAATCCAATTAAATAGTTAGGAATAATTTTGTCAATTGAGAGGTTGCAATTATATTATTATCTATTCATTACTTAATTAGACTTCGAGATAGGGTAATCAAAATGTTAGAATATCTAGGATCAATCATAATTGAATTAACAAGATAAAAGGAACACAAAACAAAGATAGAATAACCCCAAAGATTCCATTATTGATTAACTTCATTCGTATTACTAGCTTCACTAAATTCATTATTTGGTTTTATTAGTTTGTTTCAAATTTAGTTAATTTATTTTAATTTAATTAATTCAATCTTTTATTACCTTTGACAAAGTGCATTCAAATTGTTAGGTGACTAACCAATCCTCGTAGGAATAATATCTTTTATACTACAAGTTATAATATGTATAATTGTAGTGCAAAAGTTTTTATATAAAACCAAAAAATTACAATCCCTAACCCTAACTAGGGTTTCTAAACACTAAAAATAATGAAAATGCAACATAAAAACTAACACCAAGGAAAGAGTATAAGTAAAGATTAATGACAAGTTTTCAATGGCTTCTTTAGTTTTTTTTTCAAATCCTCCTTTGAAAGTTAATAAAGAGTAAAACTGTATTAAAAAAAAGTGTGGTTGTTAAACAACCCCTAAAAGTCCCCTATATTAAACTGAATACAAGTATTTATAGTTAGGGTTACAAAAGTGGAGTCCTGGAATGCTTGAACTTGAGAAACAACACATCTTTATAAATTATACATAAGAACTAGTCGGACCAACATCTACATCAATTTTATATTTATTTTGGAACTTTCATTCCTTAAAAAGAAATGTGTAATCGATGCTTGCACTTCTTATAATTGACATCAATTTTGTGTCGTGACTTCTTGCATGAAACCATGATAAGTTTGGCATTGGTCCAACTCTATTGTCAGTTTTGTTCTAGTTTTCAACCTCTTTAAGCTTCACGACTAATAGTTGCCAATCTTACTGGAAAGTTCAATGCCTATTATGCCTCTTTTCACCAAGTTCTCCACTTGTGACATCTTTAATGCTGGACCCCGCTTTCGGAGCCCAACTATCGATTCGGATATCAAAAGATATTTGGCCCGGGTCTCAAGACGAAACCCATGGTGACCACTCAGGACCGTCGCGTGAGGGTGGTGTGAAAGAAAGGTGCAAAAGTATTGCAATCCTAATAAATCTTAGCGTGGCAGCAAAGGAGAGTTCGTCGCGGCGAACCCATGGAGTTATCCTTTGGCCCCATAATTTTTCTTGAGGAATAAGCATGATTTAAATAAATTATGAGGTCCTTGAGGGATTATTTTATGGAGTTAATTATTATGTCAATGTTGGTAAGATTTTATGACATAGATTAATTGAATTAAGGTGTTAAAGTTGTAAGATTGTATAAGGGAAAATTGGGCATGACACTTAAGGTTATAAGACATAAGGCCTTAGGCAAGGGGCAAAATGGACTTTGCACACTTATTAAGGCTATTAAAAGAAGAAAAAGTTACTGCCTTGTATTTTTAAGAAGATAGAAACTTGAGTGAAGAGAAGAAGAGAAGAAAAGAAGAGAAAAAAAAGAAGAAGGAAAATTAGGGCTTTGGAGATCTTGAAGACTTTGAAGATTTTGAAGCGAAATCAAGGTAAGTATAAGCACCATTCTTCTTGATTAGATGAATGAGACATGTTTTGATGTTAGTTAAGAGATGAATATGTGTGAGAAGTTGTTGAGAATGGGTAAATGCATATGTTTTAATCTTTTAGGGTTAGTGATCAAAGATAGATTTTGATGTATTTGTTAATGATATTGTGTTGAAATGAGCTTGGAAATGAAGTAGAAGAGGTGCTTTAGGGTTAAGATGAGATATATTTGAAAATTGGGGAGTATATAGAGGAAGAATGTCGAAAAATGTCTTCGAAATGAGTTTCTAGAAAAGTTCGTCGCGGCGAAGTCAACTTTTGATTTCGTCGCGGCAAAATCCATTTTCTGCACAGACATGTTTTGGTATTTTAGGCATAACGTTTTGTGTAGTTATCCAAATGAGGTGATTTGTAATTTGAAGTAAACTAGAGACATAGAGATACGGGTTTTGTGAAGAAATAAAGTTTAAATTCAGTCTCAAAGGATCTAAATTTTTGAAGGGAAGTTGAATATAGAATGTTGTGTTAGTATTGGAACAAACCAAAAATGATTGGGACATAACTTATAGAGTACTGAACCGAATTGAATGATTTTGGTGTCATTAGAAACTTAAGACAATGAGGAACATGTTTCTAGGGGAAGTGTTATAAAAATTTCTTCATTTAATTGATCACAATGATAGTGGAAAATTGACCCGAAAGTTTGAATTTTTGAAAGGGTTTTGGGGTTCAAAAAGCTTAGGAAATGCATGGCTTCTAGTGAATATGTTTCTTTGGGTTCTAAATCGGACTCCCTATTGAATGGAGTTTTTGATTATTGTTAAAGGAAATCAAGGAAGGCAAGAGGAGCAAGAGGAAAGACATCCCTAAGCAAGTTTATAAGCAAGGCATTCATGGTGGGTACATTTTTATAATCGAGTAAATAAGCCACTTATTGTTTTCTTGGAATCAAGGAATCTTAAAGGTTTCAATTGCATCATAGATGTTGCATTTATTTGCTCTTGGTTGGATTGTAAAATTGTTATATGTTTGCTACATGAATTGTGTTGATGATTTAGGAAAAGATTTTGAAAATGTTTCTTTTTGAAAAGATGCAAGTTTATGAAATCATGTTTTAGAAATCCTTCATGTCTATGAAAAGCAAGTTTTCAAGAGTTGCCATTTTGGGCAACAAGTTTACAAGTCATGAATTATGTGTTATGTGGGTTTGTGGTGGTCCCCTAAGTTTCGTCATGTGCACGTTGACCAAGTAAAGGCTTCTCCCGCCTGCCCGCTAGTAGCATGGAGCTCCTTTATGGACTCCCATAAGCTCACGGCTACGCAAGATCATTAAGTGGAATTGCGATGGTACGTTCTCTTCACGGCTACATAGGACCCTTATGGGAAATGTGTAGTACATTTTGTTTTGGATCCACCCAAACTATTCTGATGTGCTTAAGTGCTCATGATTTGTTTGACAAGATGAATGCATACATGATTTAAAATTGCTCATGAACTATTTGATAAAATGAGAAATGTGAGAAATGAGTGTCTTATTGTGTTTAATGCTTAGGAGGGTAGTCTAACATATAAAATCGTCACATCAGTGAATAGTGAGGATAACACAACAGTGGGGCGTGAAACAGAAGAGTATAAGAGAAATAGAGGAGTGTAGGCATGAATAGTAGCGTGATCCAAGAGTTTTATTCATCAAATCAGTGAATACGAAGAATAGAGAGCTTGCGACAGAGAGTGGGGAGGCACGGCAGTGAGGAAATAATTTAGGGGGTTTCGGTTGGGGATAATTTTCATGGGGCTAAAGCATTTTCTTGGGAGACCCATAGAAAGCTTAGTTCCCAACACCTATTCGGAGGTGACATGGACATCGACGACCTGGGATAAGTGTATTTTTTATTATTTTGTTGTTTCTTTCTCTAATTAGAAATTGATTATGTTATCTTGTATGGATTAATTGGGTATTTGAATGATGATGATTTTAATGCTCTATTGAATTGTTTTCATGAAAACCCATTGCTAGAATCAAATGCAATATTTAATCGTTATATTCCCAATTCATGTGTAGCAATTAATGGTTCTGAATCATTAGAGATAACATAACATAGGTTAAATAATCCAAGCTTATGTGATTATTACCTAGATTGGTATATTTTTTTGATTCGTAAGGCAGTTGCTCGGATAAACTTAGAGAGTTTATTATTTCTTAATAGCTAGGGTTAATTAACGAGCACTTCATAATTAACTAGGATTTAAGGAAAAATCGGAATTAACAGAGCTTGTTGTTAATCTACAACCGATAATTGCTAAGAGAGATAAAAGAACAACAAATCAATGAATTATGATTAATTAGGGTGTAGGTTGAGATTGAACCAAAGACTCGAATCCTTACCGAATTCCCCAATTTTATCATTTTTTGCATGTTTTATTTAATTTGTTTTCATTAAGTTTATTTTATTTTATTTTCTTATTAAATCCAAAACCCCCATTACCTAAACATCAATTAATTTCATTTCATAAGCTAACCGAACACTCTCTATGGGATCGACCTAGACTCACCACTGCTAGTAGTAATCTAGTTATTTTATTTTGACTAACGTTACGATGCGCCTGTCAATTTTGGCGTCGTTGTCTGGGAGTGCGGTGTTTAGTTTTTTATTGATTTTAATTGATGTTTTGTATATATTTGTTCATAATTGGTTTCTTTTTAGTTATTTTGTAATCTTTTCATTTTTTGTTTCGTTTTTATTAAAAAAAATAAACTAATTTGACATGGATGAGAGTAATTTTTTCTTTAATTCATATTCTCAATCCTATAACAATGTTTGGATTGATCAACTTAACTTTTGCTATAGATGGGATAATCAGCTGAATTACTTCCATGATAGTTTACAGGAAGCATAGCAATTCCCGTACATACCAGAAGCTTCCTATCAAGACTCAGGTACATCCTTGGAAGAATTAGTTAATGTGTATGTTACTAACACTTTGCAATTCTAGCAAGAAACAAGTTCTAGAATCCAGAACTTAACAAGCCAGGCAGATCAATTGATGAAAGCTATCAATCGCCTAGCATCACAAAGCAAAGAGATGTAACTATATCAACTCGAGGTATACCCAATGGACATTTGTGCAGAAACTTTACAAAGTGATGAGGAGTTTGAGAATTTTGAGGTCAACCCTTAAGGAATTGCTTGTGTCGAAGAAGCTGAGGAGGAGCTCGAATGTAACATCCCCTCACTAATTGGAAGGGGTATTTTGGTCTTTTGGTAATTGGAGTGGTTTAGGACTATTGAAAGTGTCTGTGACATGTTCATGCATTCATATATGCACATGAATAATACACAGTGAATTTTTGCACATGAAATGATTGTACATGCATGCATGACATTTTCCCGATTTTTAATTGTGATTAATTGAGCTAAAT
>JAOTAY010044614.1:0-21209 GCA_025629805.1 Erythroxylum baracoense
TATTAATTAAGAGTATAATGGAAAATAATACTTGTAGTGAAGGTTATTAATGGAAAGTAAAATTTCTACCGCAGAAGCAGTTTCTTACCACAATCCTCTTTCTGTTTATTGATTTCTGTGGTAGCATTGCACTTTCTTCAACCTCTGGTTGTTTACCGCAGATCCAAACATGTGACTGCGTTTGAAAATTGCGATGAATAAGTACTTATTCCTACTGCACCACAGATCCAAACGCAGTCATAATCTTTGAGAAAAAGCGAACAATAAGAGAAACATTGCTTTAGATGTGAAGGAAGGTAATGATAACTCAACCTTAAAATAGGAACAATTTCATCTTTTGAAAAGTGTCAAAAGTTACTCTCTAGTTCCTCCTCCTAAGCCTCCACATTTCTTTTAGAAAGCAAGAGACGCCTAAGAGTTTTAACAATAATAGGAAGCCCTCCACACTTCCTTACAATCTCTTTACCAATTTTTTTTTCAGTTGTGGATAATTATTAGTATCTTCATTCAGAAATGCATGTTTTGCATAATTTTAGTTAAGAGGAGAAGTAAAATCACAAAAACTAGAGGAGAAGGAAATTTGTAGAGTTTTAGGGTTAATTGGTTTTTAATATTTTATTTTTATTAAATAAAAATATGCTACGTGGCACATTATTTCTACATGGAGACCACGTGGCAAACAAAAAAATCTAACATAGGATGTCATGTCAACAATATTAACAAAGAATTTAATGTCAGGCTATTTTTGTAAAAAAATTAAAAATTTGAGCATTTTAATATTATGTTTTAAAGTTCAGGTTAATATTATAAAATTAAATAAAGTTCAAGAATTTTTTAAAGTTAATCTTTTATTAAATATCTCATATTTATTAATAAAGTTTCTCAAACTTTATAATTAATTATAACCTAGTTAGAATACCTTTTCTTTCTTCAACCTTTTTTTGTGTGTGACTCATTAGGTTATCAAATATATTGGCAATACTTATAAATTATAATCCTAAATCATATTTATGATTAGATAAATTAAACTCATTAATTTATCTTTTATTTTTAATTAAGCAATGTATATTTATGAATCAAAATTAGTGTCTAGAAATGCATCATGATTACCTAAATATTTAGGAATATCAAAGTGATTTTGATAAACTTTCTATGCATATTTTTTTCATCTAATTCAATCCTTTCATAACACAATGTTCCGATTAGATATAGAGTATGAAAATAATGTCTATACTCTTTGAGTTTAATCATGTTAGCTCTTCATCATTTGTAATTAATTCTATTAATAACATTTGTAAACTATTCACAAAGCGTCATTCTACCTTGATCAAGGATTTTTCGAATTAATACTAATGAAAAACAACAGAACATTCTCCCTAATTACTTTAGGGTGATGATTTATATATTATTCACTCAACTACCTCTATATAGTTCATGATATATCTAATGACCATCGATTAAGCCACACTCGACTAAAATAGGTCATAAGTAATACCAAAACATAACAATCCCTATAAAAATAATTTTGGAGATAATTCAAAGGATCATTTATACAATTATCATAATGAGAATTTTCATAGATATACAAGTAAGGTTCTAAATGAAATTCTCATATGAGGTCAATTTAGTGAACTTGTTTTATAATAAACACCAGCACATTCGTTTAAGTATTTCTATACTTTAGTTTATGAGATTAACTATTTCTTTCATAAGAAAGAAATATAATATGCGTTAGTCTTTTTAAGCTTTATTAATGTCAGAATAATGAATAGGAATAATTTAGGTATACTATGTAAATATAATATGAATCTTATAATTATTATCATATCACAAATTCATTTGCAATGTATATTTACCCCATGAAATTTATCATATACATCTAATATGTATAAAATAAAGAATGTCTTTAAATAATTATGTCACTAAACTAAAACCAACTTATTGTTTGTAGGGTATAAACCAACAATCTCCCATTTGCACTAAACCAATCATTTAAGTATCTTATAACATATGATTATATGTTGATCATGCCACTATTGAGATACCAGTTTAGTGAGAGAATTTTACAAGATTTCTATAGTGAACATTTGTTTAAATCTTACAATTTTCATCTTAATTATTATCATAATTAAGAGAAATTGCCTAAATATATACTTGAATCTTTAATGAGGCCTCAGCTCCTTTTGCATGTCTAATGACTTTAATGTTTTATAGTACATCATTGTCTAAATAATGTAAGGAACTATACCAAGTTCATTAAAGAACTTATTGATTCATTTAATCATTTCCACTAAATGAAAAATGTATGTCTTGATTAGTAATTGATGATACATTGGAACCTTTCCAATCTTAAAATAATATTGATCCAGGTAGAATGTACCTTAATAAGTATTTATTTCTAAAGTTTTTTAGAAAGGATTTATTTCTAAAGTTAGTATCCTTATAAACTTGAACTCAAAAATCAACTTATATTGTAACATATCACTCTCATAGAGCATATGCCTGAACGTATCAATGATTATTTGAAAACATACTCTACAAGGATGGCACATTAAGACGATCGAATCAATTCATTACAAAATTCTCAAGCATTAAACACAACTTAAGCAAATCAATATTCATTTTGGCCCATTTCGTTTACAAAGATGTCTAGACATAAACGTCTTTGCATTTTAGAATTCACACATACATTGTACAATAGTTAAGACATACAATTTTTAATACAAAAATAACTGAAGACGTGCAGGTACAACTGATCCTGACTATTAACTCATGTCCGAAGCAGTAGCTATACTCCAATTAGTCTAATTGGATATTCTTTGAATCCTGAAAATCAACAATGCATTTTTGATGAGTTTGCAAACTCAATGAGTGAACCGTCATCGATGTATTCACTCAAGTCAGATTTACAGAGACAAGACATATTCCAATTCAACAAGTTATACATATCACTTCATATTTCATTTATGCCTTATCAAGAATCATACTTGCATAAGTATATCAGGTAAATTAACATATCATACCACAAAACATCCTCATTTACCTTTCAACTGTATTTCAAACATTTCAATTATTCAAATCAATCAATCATATGATACGTAAGGAAGTATATGCAAATGCACATATGACTCCGTTCATTTTTATTTTCTTGTGACCAAGCACCTATTTACTGTCCAATATCTCTTGTAGATATCATGCTCATTTTAAATGTTGTCCTGTATCTCTTATGGATACTGGGCTCAATAATAACAGAGCCAGTGGCTCTACGTTCACATTTATGAGTTTTAAGCTCTTTTTTAGACTGGTCACTTCGATCGCAATTCCTTTATTTGATCATGCATTTCAATGTAATGTAACATGCTATATGCCATATTTCATTTACCTTTCATTCTTGTGAGCATTTGTCAAACGTATCAATTCATCAGATCTAGTACAGCAATTCATCGGATCCAGTCTGACATTACACATCCAATTTCTCACATTCCATATTCACATGCAAATTGATAGCACTTCCAATACAATCCTAATTAATAAACTCCTCGGACCATCAATGTCTGGAATTATCACAATTATATCAATAACAGTTCATTATCAAAAGCTAAACACAAAATAATTCAGTCATAGTAAGTGAACATCTAGGTTAACTCACAGTACGCTCCAGATTAGCTATTATCTTGATGATCCGGCAATGTTTGGATGCTGACGTTCACTTTTGTATATCCACCTTCATGCAATACACACATATTTCACGCATCATTAATTTGTCAATCATATTTCATTGCATGCTCAATTGACTTTCCAGGTATGTATCTTTATTCACAATTCTTGATCAATCAAACATCATAGCCTGTACATAGCTAGTTTGCAATTAGGTTAATACCTTAATTACACTTGATCATGCTCAATTCATTAACCATACATTTACTAACTCTTTTTTAACATTACAAGTATTCATATAATTCCCAACTTTCATTCATTCATTCCTAATGCATTATTTATATCCTTTGGAATACATTTACATTCATTTGAACATCTTTAGTCCTTTAACACTCCTACAATCTAAACTTAGATACATTGATATCAAACAATCTTTTCCTTAAGGTATAACATCAATTAACAACTTCAACTTATCAAACACTTTAATCTACTTATCAAGCATCAATCTAGGCTTGTTTGAAACCTTAATCAAGTCCAAATACATTAAATTAGATTTACTTGTCCTCATGTGGTTCAACAATTGCACAAAACAGAAATTACCATGTCAAAACCTTGCCCATGATCGTGACAGAAGCTAATGCATCTATCCACAGTCATGGGATGAGTGCCATGATCGTAGACTACCCTTTTTCCCCCACTTTTCTAGATTCTCACACCTTGATATCAAATTCAAAACACCTTCATAATAGTCCATTAGTTATACCTCAATTGCACCCTAATTGTACTTTAATTCCTCATCAATATCAACTTTAACTCTAGCTCAAACTTATTCAATTAACAGTTCACAAATCATTGTCTTTTATGCATCAAAACTAAAATAGAAAGTATCATTGAAACATCATTTTCCAGAACTCATTTCATCATAAACATCATAGATATTTCATTCCAATTCATTCATCATCATCATAATATTAAACCATGCCATAAAGATAAGATGTCTACTTACTTGTTAAGCTCTAATTCCACCTCAAAACATCAAGTTAATCAAGCCCTCCATGCTTGTAAGATCATCACAAATTCAAGGTAAAAATGAGTTAGTTTTTGGCAAGGATGGAAGATAACAATCAGCTAATTCTTAAGCTATCTTGTAAAGGATAAAAGTCTAGCTTTGATGAAGCAATTAAGCAAGGATTAAGCCAAAATATAGAGAAGGAAGCTAGGAGTAATTTTCAGTGGAGAGCAAGGAAGAAGGTGAAGAAAGTTCTAGCAGAAACTTTGCCACATTAGCTTCATGTAATTAAGTGCAAGATGTCTTCATCTTTTAATGACATATGTCATTACGTATGTCTTCCATTTGTCAATTAAATATGCTGCCATTTGTCTCCTAGTTATTAGTCCACATATCACACATTAATTGGTCCACTTATCACACAATAATTGGTCCATTTGTCATTTAATTACTAATCCATTTGTCACTCATTTAACTATGTCAAATGTCACTCAATTAATCATCCTAATTTTTCATGTATCAAATAGTCTTGTCACTTGGCATTTCTCCAAGACTAAATGTACATATTAATTTATCAATCTCCCAATTATGAAAATTAATTCCAAATTGCTAACTATAATCCATTAATTATTGTCATTGGTAAACCAAAGTACAAGACATTGGAAAAGCACATTCATATCTTATATCACATTCATTTTAGTTTCATACCTCGGAATATGTCAATTGAGTGTCATTTGTCTAACTCACAATTTATGTGTGTATGCTCATATTATGCATTTGAACATAATTATAAAATTATGTCATGGATGTACCAATTTCATTCTATATGATACCACTCATGGGACTCATTAGTTTAACACGTTAAGTCCTTCAACAATTAGAGAGACAAGATGCTACACATACATTGAATAATGAATATCTTTAATACTTCACAAATATTAGATATCTCAAATACTAAACACCTTTAATACATTATCTATGTACTTAGACTTAGATCTTAGACTTAGAATATGTAAAAAAACTTTTGTATTTATTTCTATAGATCTAATTCTCATAATTAAGCTATTACCTTTTCATATTTAATAAGAGTCGTTCTCGGACAATTAGATTTTTAACAATTAAAAATATGAATTATTGTTCTTTCTATGAGCAATATGTCTTTACATACTTTTACTAAAGAGAACAACTAGACTTCTACTAACCTTTTTGTAGATATGATAAATTCGCAATCATCACTAAAACAAACTCTTTGAATTCATCAGTAAAGTGAATCTTTCAATGTCTCGTAGCCTTGTAACTATAAATCAAATTTATTACTAAATTCATTAGTCTAATTGGATGTATTGTTATAAGAATTGAACTTTTCAAACTTCATCTTACTCTCACTACTTATCTTAAGAAAAATTCTCTTATAAGTATATATTGAAACAAACAATTTGTTCAATGAGTTTGTAAGATTATATCTAAACTTTTGGATATCTAAAAACCTTTTATTATACAATTTAGTTCTAAACTAAGTGGATAATATTTAATTCAACTAATCATCACATTTTTAAATCATTAACTTTGATTATTTTGAAGACTTTTTGTTTTATATCTGATATAAAATTTTGCTACTTGATTTAATTGAAACTTTTAAAGCTAAGTTATAGTGCTAAGCATAGCTATAAAAGAAATAAATATTGCATCATACAATATCTCATATTGTATATTCCTTCTTACATAAATCCATACTTTTATAGAATTTGGTTACGGAGATAGTAACTAGAGAATCTCATTCATTATGGATAACCAAAAAATTTAAATCTCACCATATTGATCTCATCGAAGTGCTTTAGTATTGTTAATACTTAATTTCTATTTATATTTAAACATTTGAACTTTTCAAAATTTTAAATCAATATTTCATTTAATACATATGCGTACATCACATAAAATCATTATTATTTCTAATGAAATATAAAATCATCCTTTTATGAAATATTATTACATCCAATACATATATGTATAAGATTTAACAATTCAATACCATCATCATTCTTTCACCAAAGCTTAATTTGATTTCCCTTCAACCAAATGAGTTTTATAAGTTTTGTACATTCATAGAAAAAAGGATACTTATACCTTTGTATATAACTTTACGATCCTTATTATGTTGACTAATCAACATGACATAAAAGGATAGTTTTAATTATCCAACTTTTACTCTTGCTATTTATGTTAAGAGTTATTCCCTCACCCATAAGGGGATGAATTAGGTGAGTTCAAGATTTTAATTAAAGTATATTGGCTTATAAAACAATGTCTATAGATTATTATAAATGCAAAAATTAAATAAAAGTAAACGAATTTAATTATGTTTGTAAACAACAAAGTAAAGAGTAAAGGACAAGAAATGAAAACTGATCTATAGTGGTTCGGCCAACAATCCTTAGTGGTTCAGCCAACAATCCTTACCCACATCTACTCCTAAAACTCGTCTTAGATTTTCACTATAAGTCTTTCAAGGTCAAGGATACCATTTTACAATCTTTTATTTTGGCAAAGTGAAAACTACCGTTAATTCTTTCTTCAAGGTAAACCACTTTTAAATAAACCCAATACCATGATCACACACTCCAAGAATAGCTTACAACTCAAAACTTTCTCACTTGGATAATTTGATAATCACATAAAAAATCTCACACACTTAAAATGAGACAATGAATGCTTAAATGATTAAAAATACTTAGAAATGTGTGTATAGGACACTTAAAAGCTTCTTGATGCTAAAACCAATGAGAAAACACCTATTTATAGTGTTTCAAAATAATTGTTAGAGGCAAGAACTAGTTATTACAATGACTATATTTGACATATTAGTTGACCAATAAATTATACTGGTTGACCAATATGTATTAAAAGCTCCAGATTTACTAGTCATTGGAACATTAGTCGACTAATGAACCAATATTACAACAAACTTTAGATACTTCAAATTTAACAGCTTTAACCTATATTGGTTGACAACTCACCTATATAAGTCGAACAATCATTCCAAAAAAATGATTTAACTCTTTTAAATACTCAAACTCAATTTGATTAATGTCATTATGATTAAAAACATTTCCCAAAAGGTTTCCCAAAGATTATTTTAAAGATTGCAAACATTGTCTTTCTATCATAATCCTTTAATACGATAAGATTTTGTTCTCATATTCCTTCTCATCAACAACATCAAAATCGTTAGTAGTACTTACGCTTTGCTATCATCAAACACTTGATTGAAACCTCCCTTGGTTTAACAATCTCCTCCTTTTTGATGATGAAAAATATTTTAATATTAAAAAGTAGCATGGAAATTTTAACCAGACAGAACAATCAATATCAAGATAATAACTAGCTCCCCCTTAACTCGTGCATAAAATATAGATCAATATCATAACCATAATTCATTATTGAGAGCAAGATTTAACAAAATACTCATTATCAAAGAAATATATATAACTTTTCAATGCATAAATAGAATATAGAGAAATTTTAAATCATATAACAAGTAATAATTACTCCTCTAAATTGTAACTTTTCCCTTTAATATCACAAAAATTAATCTCCCATTTTTGAAAAACATAAAAAATAATCAATTAGTTGGAGGGAGAAATTAAAACTTGATTAGAATATACAAGTCATAAAGTCAATGCATTATGATGCTTGAAAAGAATCAAGCTCTCCTTGCAACACGGTGAGTTAATAGTCAATGGCTACTAGAAAAGCTTTTGGTGGAGATTGATGATGTGTGTATGAAGTGATAATCTTATCCTCTATAGGTAACTCAATAGTGTGGCTCAAAAGAGGCTTATCGAGACCATCAATATATAGTGGAGCCTTATGTACAGAAGATTGTTATTGATAGGGGTGGGCAAAAAACCCGAAAAAATGGAACCGACCAGTAAAATCGAAAAAACCGGGCCAAACCGAACCAAACCGATGTGATGGATGGTCGGTTCGATTTTGGATATTGAAAAATCGACTATATCGGTTCGGGTGCGGTGTAGGGAAAATTTTTTCCAAACCAACCCGAACCAAACCGATCAATTAAAAACAAAAAAAGTTTGTATTTTTTTATACTTCTAACTCTAGGTATAGAAGGTAAGTTTGCAACTTTGCAAGTATGACAATCACCTAATAGGTCCTAAAATGAAATAAAAATGTTGGACATGTACTAAAATTGACCCAAATTTTAAAGCCCAAGATTGGGGCCCAAACTGATTTAAATAACTGAACAGAATCGAACTGCAAGGCAAATTGAATTTTCAGTTTCATCTGACATTTGGTTCGGTTCAGTTTTCATGTGGGATAAAACCGATTATTCGGTTCGGTTCGGTTCAACAGTCAAAAACTGAACCGAACCGAACCATGCCCACCCCTAGTTATTGAGGGTGAAACTGCTGTCATTAATATGGTTTGGTCATTTAACCATCAATTAATTAACATCCCATGCAGTTAAAGATAGCAAAGTCAAAGAAGAAATCATAGTTGATCTCATCACTAGTAAGAGGAATATGAAAGTATTGGAAGATAAGACTAGGAATGAGAGCATATGATATGTTTTATTTATTCTTTTTGGTTCGATAGAAGTGTACCCTGTTAAGTAAAACAATGTGACAAAATTGAATATGGTTTTCTCGTGTATTGAGTAGATAAGAACTATAGATCATTATGTCCTAAGAAAGTAAAATGCCCACTAAAAGAGACATTAGGGCCACGAACATCATCGGGTTTTCTGTGGATGTCTGCATTGGGACATTTAAAGATAATCTTAACCCTAACAGTAAAAGAATATGGGCGATTGGTATATTTGGTATGACAATTATAGTAAGAAGGGTGTTCAAGAATAAGGATGCCTAGGATCTCATTTATGAGATTAAAGCTGAGATGAATGGTAATGCTAAAGATGGTGGAGAAGATTTGGGTGTCAACTCAAATTATTTTAGAACAAAGATTGGTATAAAAGAGCCTAACATTGGTGGGACTGACAGCGTGTCATAACACTAGTCAAAGTCAAAATAAAATAACTAGACCTACTACTATAGCATTGTTAAGTCTAGGTCGATCCCACAAAAAATATATGTAAAGTTGTTGAAATGAAATTAATCGATGTTTAGGATTGGGGGTTTTGGATTGAGAAAAAAATGAAACTAGACTAATAAAAACAAATTAAAGAAAATATGCGAAAATGATAAAAATGGAGAATTTAGTAGGGATCCATTCTTTGGTTCAATCTCGGCCTGCGCCTTAATTAAACATATTTCGTGGATTTGTTGTTTTCTAACCTCTCATAGCAACTATTAATCATTGGTTAATTATTAACCTAAGTTTTTCCTTAGGTTTTGTTTAATCAAGATATGATCATTAATTAAACCTAACCATCAAATAACCTACGATACGATCTCTAGATTTAATTAACCAGTAGCATTACGACTTAGGAAAATTGATCAATCATACGATGCGTCATTTGACTTATGTCATGTTATCCCTAATAATTACGAATTATTAGTCACTACATATAAATTTTAACATAACAATTATGGATTATATCAAAATTCTAGCAATGGGTTTGTAATTAAACAATTCAATGAACCCATTAAAATCATCCTTTCTTAATACCTAATGGATTCATACACAAATAACCGAACAATAATGAAAATTCCATTATCCATACATAAAATCCAAATCAATTAACATAAGATAACAAAATCAATTTCTAATGAGAGAAAGAAACAATAAGAACAGTAAAATACACTTAGCCTTCTATGGGCTCTCCAAAAAAAATGCTTCATCCCTATTAATAACCCTACCGAAGACCCCTTCACTGCACCTCCAAGCTATCTTCTCTGTCGCAAGCTTTCTATCCTCTATTTGCTACTGTTCACTCCAATATTCTATGATGTGATGAATAAATATGTCCACGTTTACTATTCATGTCTCACTTAACCTACGCTCCTCTTGCTACGTTTCACTCCTGCCACTGCTGTGTTTTGTTTTCTTTTCTTTGATGGTGCAGCGCTGCATTTTCTACTCCTCCCTTGGCTGTGCATTATCGCTTTGTTCATTACATTGCATCGTTTTTCTTGGTTAGTTATCCACCTGCTGTGTCATTTTTGGCTGCTCACCAGCTGCCGCATTCTTTTTTAAGCATGCATTGCTCCTTGGCATGCGTTGTTGTTTTGTTTCATGCTTCCAGCTTGCGTTACCATCTGCTACATGCTTTGCTTATGGACTACTCCTTGAGCTGCGTTTTAGGCATGTCTTTATCCACCAATTGCATGTTGTTTTGGGCTTGTCTTATGTTAGCAATGTTGATCTGCCTATAATACCTAAGCAGCCTAAGCCTATTAAGACATATATTCGTAGGGGTAAGATACGTAAAGGGAAACCTACCACATAGACAGGTTGTTACGAGTTTGTTATAGGTGGTTAAGGAGAGAGATTGTGTAAGAAGGAATATAAAGTAGCACTATGGGACATGGAGGTAGCTTTTTACGATTGTAAGGGATTATATTGGCGTGGAACTTTTTCCAGGAGGGGAGCTTACTCCTGTATATCTCTTTACCTTCTCGTTTGGCTTAAACTTCCATTTCTTAGTGATTAGTTCCTTAAAGAAATTCAAATAAGTCAGAATGTTTCTGATCACACCTAACAAAGGCAGATTAATATTAACATTGGAAAACATGTTATATAGATCAAAAAATAGCTTATCTTGTTTTGATTCCTTAAGACGACTTGGATATGGGATTGGTGTTCTATAAGTATTAGGCATCTTAAGCAGCCTTGGTTCTTCATTGTAGTCGGTTGCATGCCCTAGTTCTTAACCTTTTAGAACGTGACTTGAAAGGGTGTCGTTCCCATTTCTTACTTCATTCTACTCACCTTTTTCGTTGGTGAGGCTCTCCTCCTCTTGATTACCTGCTCCAGATATATTAGAAGGGATCTCAACATGATTATCAACTACTTTACCATTTCTCAGAATAGTGACTTCTTGGGCTTGCTTGGGTTGATTAGGCAACTTCTTTTTTTGATTATTATGCATTTTTATAGTGAGTTGCCTTACTTAGATTTCAATCCTCTTCACATATTCCTCTAAAGAATCGAACCTCTTATTGTTCACCTCCTGATTTTGAGTTGCGACATGAATAAACTCATTTAGACTTTCCTCCAAAGAAGGCTTGCTTGGTGGGTTCTGAAGTGAGGATCCCTCGATAATAATTTGGCCTCTGAAAATTTTATTATTGTGGTTGGGTTGTACTGGTTGATTGTTTGTCTTCTATGAAAAATTGGAGTGGTTTCTCTAACCAGGGTTGTAGGTGTTTGATTACAAATCATTTCACTCCCTTGGTTGAAAGTTGTTGGGTGAGTTCACTTATTCTTCCCCATCTGTAAAAGGCTCACAAGAATACGAACAAAAATTAGCTTCATGACCATAAATTCCACATATACCATATACCTCTTGATTTGGAACGTTTTGGGGTAGTCTCATAGTTAGCATCTTTACATGCTTTGTTAACTCAGCTAACTGCATAGCTAGTTCTTAATTCAAGCTCACTTCATAAACTCGAGCTCTTCTTCCCCTCGCACTCTTTTGTTAAGAATTAGCCCCTAACATTTCAAAGATCTCATATGTTTCTTCGTTAGTCTTCTCTCCCACAACTCCTCCTACTGCATCATCCACCATGTACTAACACTGTTGTGTCAATCAATTATAAACAAATCGATTCTTCTTGTGGAGTGAAAAATGATGGTGTAGACACTGAATGAGCAAGAGTTTGAAACGTTCCCATGCCTCAGGGAATGGCTCTCCCTTCTTTTGAATGAAGGTAGCTATCTTTGTTTGCAACTCAGAAGTCTTCTGGTGGGAATATAACTTTTCCATGAATTTGTTGTACACCTCCTCCCATGTAGTCAATGATCTGGGTGGAAGGGTTATTAACGATACCTTTTCCCGATCCTTTAATGTGTATGGGAAGCACCTCATCCTAAGTTGACCATCCAACGAGAATGTCTGGAGAGTGGTAGAGAATTCCCGAATGAAGTTTAAAGGGTCTTCATTGGGAACCCCATAGAAAGATAATAGTACGTTGTAGTGGATGCTCTTCAATTTATAATTCTTAGCTGCCTCTCCCAATTGTATGCACGAAGTGGCAATACCGATTATTGGTCTGGTATATTCCTTCATTACTAGCTTCCTTTCACCCATCTCTTGATCTTTTGGTTTAGGACCCTTGAAATTGTCTTCAAAGTACCTTGGAGGTCCTCTTATTTGATTTACGTTGTCAATAAAGGGAGAAAGTTCACCTTCTTGAGACCTTCTTTCTCTTATAAACCAAATAAAAACAACAATGAATTAATAAAAAAATTACTAAAACAACTCAATGAAATAACATGACAAAAATGTATGCATGAACAGATAAAACACAATCAAAATTAATTCAAGTCTAAACATTAAAAACCTCCCCGGTAACAGTGCCAAAAACTTAATGCTCCCAAATAAGTTCTAAAAATACCTAGGCTATCCTACTCGTAAATATATGAGGTAGTTGTAGTTGAATACCCAAGGTCGTCTCCCACGGAAGTAAAGTTGGTCCATTTAAATTAATCCTAAAAAATAAAAACAGATGCAATCCTAAATGTATTATCTCAATTTGTTAAGTGAAGGCTTTAAAGGAAATAAGAAAATTAAACTGAAAAGTAAACGGAATAAACTGGGAGCAAAACGAATAGATTAATCGAAGTCAAAAACTCCTGAGAATGAATTTCATTAATTTAATCTCTTATTGAAGACTAAGGAAAAATGATTGGGTGGTCGTCCTACTAAAATTAATAGTTGGGTTCTAAGATCAACTCAAATAATGAACTAAGTCTAACTTTCGTATTAAACAAGTTATTATCTAAATTAATTAAGGAAACTCGACTACTAGTTACCACTTAAGTTAATATATTTCTAGTTCTTAACCTAAGCATCTATAGTTTCTCGTTCCATATTAGACTTCTTCTCTTGATCCTTTGTTTAATACCAAAATGATGCAAAGTTTGATCATGCTATTACATCCATTTATTTCAGAAATTATAGCAACACATAAGACAACAACACAGTCCCTCAATCATGCATATTTAACTAAAATAGCTATATTAATCCTCAAGAAAAAGAGATAAACCCATCATGGAAATAACAAGATTCATCATATTTAAATACTTCAATCCCATCTTAATCAGTATAAGAGAAGAATTAAAGCAGTAAACTAAGTCAATAACCGAAATGAACCATCAAAAGCTAACAGAATATGAGTCTATCAACTAATATAGTATAGTAAAACAACAAAGAAATAATAAACAAAATTAGCAAACAAGTGTTCGAATGAAGGAGTCGCGGTGATGTCATGCCAATCTCAAACTTTAAGCATTAGCACTCGCCTTCTGCTTCTGCTTGGTTGTTACCCAGCTGAATGGTTGCTCAAGTTCACTACTTGGATTTAAATTTAGCTCTTATTTTTTGCCTCTACCCTAAGCTTACACCTCTCTACTTTGTTTCTCTCTTCCCTCGCCTTCTTCCTCTCTATCTATTCTCTATCTCCAAATAAAGTGTGGGGTGTAGAATGATTGTCTGTAGAGTGAATGAATGTGTCCAGTATGCCGCCACCCTCCTTACTCTTTCTATTTATAGTCTATTTAGGTCTAGGTTTTTGAGTCATCCCTCCTGCTAATGACATGTAATAAGTTGATGAATTAAAGGAAAAATAGGTAACGAGTTGGATATGGCAGTCACGGGCGTGACTTATTGTCACCCCTGTGTAGCTATGGAGCTGATCTTGATGTTTCCACTTTGATCTCCTTGTTTTTTATGTACAACCTCCTTTTTGGTGTTTTTCTTTACCTTAAATACTTTTTGAGCCTTCTAGGGTTCTTTTTAGGGTTTTCCCACTTAATTCACATAATTCACACATCATGCAACAAAATGTTCATACAATGTGAACCTAATCAAAAGCTAACATAATGTAAATAAAATAACACAATTAAAATGCAAAATTCACATATAAATGATTCAAATAAAATAACACAATGAAAATGCAAAATTCACACTCAAATGATATATAAGTGCATATACGTCCTCACACTTAAACAAAACATTATCCTCAATGCGGAAACCAAAACAATAAAAATAAAGAGAAATAACAATAAATAAAAAGTAAGAGATAGAATATTTATGGAGATTTAGGTGGTGAAGGTGTTGGAGATGAAACTTGGACACCTTGGACGTTAAAAAATTTGAACAATTTCTTTGTTTGATATTGCTGATGGCACACAACCTCCTTCAACTATGCCTCCATGGCGTCTAGATGAACCTCTTGGCGCTTGCTATTCTCTTCCATTTTATCAAGAACTTTCTCCCAACCTTCTTCCTCCTCCTCGGATTCCTCACTTGATGAGACTTATTAGTGGCGTTATGGAGATATAGAACTAAAACTTGCTTATCTTGTCCTGTGTTTAAATTTTAATTTCGAGCTGATATCTCAGAGTTTCAAACCATGGAACTCCAAATCTCAGCTCGTCTCAAATTCTTGTGATTTAAATTCTCAGGGAAAATAGGGGTTAGTTCATTAAGATTATCACTAGAAAATTGAGCTCGAGCAGTTACAAGAAAAACCATGCCTAGATTGCTACTTTCTTATTAAGCGAAGTAACTATCATTTAAATAATATAGGTGGACATGCAAATTTAAATCTTATTATCCATTCACCAAAGTATAAATAAATCTTTTTTAGAGCACTTGTTACTTTGAATCTTAGAAAAAAATAGTATGTCACAAGAATTTATGCAGTAATAAGTGTTTAGGATTCTTAATCACATTATTAGGTGCATTGTGTGGATTAAACACATCCAACCTTATCAATTTTTCCAATATTTCTTAACATGAATATTTACATTTTTTTCAACAATGTTTGATTTTGGAAAACCAAATATTTTATCAATTATATTATAATCCAAAATATAAGGTTTTCCACACAATTAAAATAAAAAATTATCTAACTTACTCGACTCATAGTATAAAGTAGTGTAAAATTCAAGGGGATAATCAAAATTTATAAATTTATCCTATTAAATTCTAGCACTCAAAGCCTCTACTTTTTCTTTCAAATCTAGAACTTGTAAGATTAGAAAATCAAAATATCAAGATGCAGTAATTATTTTTTAACGAAGGTTTTGGAATTTCTTACCTTCTTCTTGAAAGAAGATCAGAAAAAGGATCTCCAAAATCCTTGGCTAAATCAAGTCCACCATTACCCAACACCTTCAGTTTTATTTTGAGATATGAGCATTTTGCAATTTGTTTGATTCTTGGAGACATGATGAAGAGTAAAACTTGACAAAACAACCAAGAAACCACAAAAAAACACAATAAAGAGGCAAAAATGTAGAAGAGAGAAAGTGTAGATAAAATCTTGTAAAACCCACCAAAAAGATATTTTTTAGGGTATGAATCGCTGGATTCATATGGGTATAATGTTAATCTAGAAGAAAGATTAGATAGAGAAGATGAGATGTAGAAGAAGAGAAAAGAATTATTTATATGGGTTAGGGTTTAAGGTAGGAGTAAAAACATTTTACACGATTATGCATTATGATGAAGGGGCATCTGTCTATATGCATAGGATACACGATTATGACAAAATTGTGTAATCATATCATACACAATCATGTATGGCCTAAAACCTTACAAAATTGGCCCTTTATGCAACATATTCCTCGTCCATCCTTCAGAATTTGTTCCCTAACTTATAACACATTTCCAATATGATATTCATCAATCAAAATCACTCCAAAAAAAAGAAAATAATAAAATTACATGCAAAAATTTATGAAAAAACTAATTAACAACATATTAGAAACAAAATGAAATGGAAATAATGATAAAAATATAAGATTTATCCTAATTCTTGGGTTGCCTCCTAAGTAGAGCTTGTTTAATGTCATTAACTCGATGTATCCTTCATGTTTACCACTATCATGTGCCTATAATTAGTGGTTTATTTCCATCCTTTTCTCTATATAGCAGTTTAGTAGCTTGTGAATAAGTCATATGTTGTAAGATAATAATAAGGACATAATTTATCAAATTAAGAAATCCAAGTGAACTCAAATAGTTTGTCCTGTGGGAAGGTGAATTGCTCTTTTTCTTCTATAAACACCTTTGCCCACTCTTCTACTTCCTCTTCTTGAATAGATATTTCCTTCTCTTCTTCAACCTCTATTTCCTCTACCCTCTGTTCTTCTTTCTCTTCTTGAATAGTAACTTTATTCATTTCATCAACCTTTGTCTCCTCCTCACTCCAAGGAATTAATAAGTTCAAATAACTTTCTGTAGTTAGCTCAGTATTAGCATGATCACCTGGTGAATTTCTTGAGGCTAGTTTTGCATATAATATGGTTTCTACCAAATATAATTTGGTGCTTGACATTAATGATTAGAATGGTTACCCCAGTAAATGTCACAACACAACAAGGATATCGGTTGTGTTTCGTGTTACTTGGAAGACTCCCTATATTCCGTGTTAACAATGCATTGGAAAGTATCTCAACTTGAACCTCTAAGTTAGGAATGAAAAAGGAGTGATTTTTCATTATTTGATCAAATTTGGATTCCATCCTCTTCTGACATTCATTTTGGTTATCGAGTTTGGAGCTTAGCATGTCCATTAACTTCTTTAACTTAGACTCCAAAGATCTAAGTCTGTCCTGCTGGAAACTTGGTGGACCTTATGCTCTCATATTGTTTCCTTCATTGTTATTCCAAGAATAATTTAAGTAGTCCTACCATCGTGATATAATGCCTTTATTGGGTTAAAAGAAACGGTCTGCTATATGCTCAATTGCTCCTTGTTGCGTTAATGTAACTACAATCACTTAAGAAAAAACTTTCATATTGTAAGTATACAAATTGTAACTCATAGAATAAAAAGTATCATTCCCGTGAGGATTGATTAGTCACTTAAAAACTTGAATGCACCTTGTCTAAGAAAATAAAAGATTGACTCAATTGAATGAAAATAAATCAAATAAAATAAACTAATAAATCTAAAAATTTGAATAATTGAAGTTAGCAATAAGAATAAAGTTGATCAATGATGGAAACTTAGGGGTTATTATATCCTTGTTTTATCTTCCCTTTATCTTGTTAATTCAAGTATGCTTGATCCTAGATATCCTAAGGTTTTGATTACCTTCTCTCAAGATATAATTAAGTAATCCCAATTGAAATAGATAGCAATAGAATTGCAATCTCTTAATTCACAAAACTACTCCTAACTATTCAATTTGATTTGAATTAATCCTAAGGATAATTAACTCACAATTAAGATTTCTCTTCAATTGTGTATTAATATAAAATATGTTGGTCTATTAAGTTACTAGCTCTTGTTGTGTAACTTAACATATATAATTTGATTCAATCTCTCAATTTCTTATCAAGTATAAGCATAATAAATACCATACGGTATTAATATATATTAAATTAAAAAAGAATAAGTTAAACAAAAAAATTCAAGAATAATCTGTAATATAGATTGTCTTGGATGTTAATTTTGATTAGTGGGATGTTGAACATGAGTATTAGTTTCCAAGGCAATGAAAAATAAAAAGACAAAAGAAAGAAAATAGCTTTAAGTTTTGATATGGAAATTCTAAAAAATTGGAGTTGATCTTGATGTTTCCACTTTGATCTCTTTGTTTTTAAAGTAAAACCTCCTTTCTGGTGTTTTTCTTTTCTTGAAATACTTCTTGAGGCTTCTAAGGTTCTTTCTAGGGTTTGCTCACTTAATTTAGTTCCAAAAATAGCCCCGAAACATCATGAATACAAAAAATTTGCATGCTGGAAACACCATGCTATGCATAATCGTTCATTTTGTCCATGCTCTTTATCATAATCTTGCATCCTTATACAGAATCGTGCACTCCTATTCTTTAAGTTTGTCTTCATCATTTCTTCAATATTTCCACTCGCTAACAAACACATCAAGCAATACTTGAAACATAAAATTAAAATCAAATCCTTGGTATAAAATAATCAAACAATTAAACACATAAAACACTAACAAGAACATAATTGTAAGTCTTAAACATATGATTATCATCTAAGAAAATAATTAAAAACAAACTTAAACCTCTAGAGAACATAATATAATATACACCTATCACCTATCAATTCATGTGATCATGAGTTTATTCATCCAAATCCCTGAAATTTTGTTAAGTAAGACCATTGTTATAAGACTAAATATATTCGGGAAAGCAACCTTGAGTTTGCTCAACAAACCTAGTAATAAACAAAACTCTAGTTTATTTTTTCAATAATAGAAGGTAATATTTAAGGAAGTTGATACTAGGTTTGAAAATTGGGAATGCCTTAGACCTTTTCACCTAAGCCCTCAGTATCTATCAATCAGACATTTATATCCCTAGATATTTAGCTCATTAATACAAAATGGTACTTGGCTATGCTCAAGTAGAGGAAGTTCATACCTATCCTCAAACTTCCCCAGCTACAACCCTAACCCTGACTTTGAGGAGAAAATCTTATGGAAAATTCACCTATCTGGATCATTCACAAATGTTTCCTATAAAAATTGCATTTGAAGTTATAGTAATCCAGTCTTTTGGCATCGTCTTGTTTGGTGCAAATCAATCTCCACAAGGATCCCCTTCATCCTTTGACTCACTGGATACTCTAACTTCCTATAGTAGACATGATTAAAACCCTGGAAATATATAACCTAATATGCTAACTTTGTAACTCTGCCCTTAAAAACCATAATCATCTCTTCTTTGCATATCATTTCTCTAAGACCCTCTAGACTACTACCCTCTCCCTTTATAAGCTCACTCCTACTATAATAGGATGGGAAGACACCCTTTTCTATGCTTTTAATCTAAAACATCTAAGGAAAGAGGATTATTACCTACTTAAATTGGCTCTTGCATCTATTATTTATTCCATATGGCGAGAACACATCATCAAAATCTTTAGGAATCTCCTATCTGATTCATAATACACCAACTTACTCAACATTAGAGGAGCATGGGAACTTATTTTAACATAATGCAAAACTTCCAAAATTTCCTCTGAGCTAGTTTCCATTTGGCCTTTGTAAAGTGTCTCTGCTTCCCTCACGTGATGAATTTGGTTACTTATTGATTTTATAATTGCTTAAGCTTTATCTCATTTTGTATTTTGAATTATTACCACTCTGTATCTTAGCCTACTTAGAAGCCTTCTAACGGTAATTTGGATTCTTATAAATTGATTTTATTTCCTTGGAAATATATTTCTTTTAATTTCTGAACAAACAAAACAAATTGGGTAATTGTCAATTTGTTGAATTTCAGGTCAGATTCTTCAGAAAGATCGAAACTTTATGCTTAAGATACTGCTTACTTTATCACGATTCATCGCTTATGTGTGTGTATTTCGCGACAGAATCGTGGAAAAGATCGAAACGTTATGATTGATTCTTTGCTTTTTATATCATGATTCGCTGATTATGTTTGTGCTCGGGACACACTGTTCAAAAAGATTTATATATGATTAATTCTTTACTTTTTTTCTTTTCTTCATGATTTATTGCTTATGATTTTGTTGTGTACTCCTCTATGTGGTTTCGTCTTTCTTTTTCCTTCTTGATTGTTAGAAACCCTAATGATTCTTCTTTTAACATTGGTGCGACTTGGTTAGATGTGTATCATTTTGTTTCTGTTTTATGGTTCAGTTGGATCTGCAATTCTCTTTCTATTCTAGGGATATCTTTCAGTTCATGCTTTGTTTTACTATTGTTGGTTTGTTATTGAGAATTCAAGTGTTCATACAGTTTGTGCTTCCAGTCTTTTCATTCCTAAGTGGTTTAAGTTTATAGTACTCGTTATTTTGTGACGTATCTGAACATATGTATGAGATCATACTTATGTACGTAAGAATAAGGGTCCTAGGACGAACAAAAGCTTTAGCTTTTTGATCCCTTGGTTATTGTGGACATGTAATTAGTTTTTTGGTTGCCAGAAATATAGATCCTTAATGTGAAAAGTTATCCCGGGTGACGGTCTCTCTTGCTGATTAGACACAGAGTGTGTGTTAGACAGAACTTAGTTAGGACCTATAGCATGCAACTTACTGGAAACTTGACTATTCCATGAGTTCAACTTCATATCTGTTATAAGGTGAACAATCAAACGATATAAAGTGATTGCGATTCAATCAAGTGAACTTCATACTAAACTAAAATAGGAAGTCATATCGTTTCAACAAAAACATCAGCTGTAATGAGCGGTTTTCTTAGGGTTAAGACGGCGACAATGGATTCATAAAGAGACTTTTATGTTTTTGAAAGGGCGACACTGATGATCAGTTTTCACTTTTCGATATATTCATGGACGATGGAAGATTTGGGTTTTATTTTTTAAGAGAAGGTTTGGGTTTCTTTTTTAGTTTAGTATGAAGTATTTTCATCCCTGGTTTGCTTGT
>JAOTAY010044662.1:0-43907 GCA_025629805.1 Erythroxylum baracoense
ACTTACTGCACACAAGTCAAGGATAGAAGTCGGGATCAGTTCGCGTCTGCAATGGTTTTCTTACTTGTCACTGAGAGCATGTGTATGTGCTGTAAAAATGTTGTATTATTTGTAAGCGATTTGTAACAATTTTATAAAAAGAGAAATGATTGTATTTTAAAATTAAATGGGCCCAAGTGGCTAAAATGTGATGTGTTTTGTTTTCAGTTGAAGTAAGCAAAATGTTTCGAAAAGAAAAAGTGGGCCCACATGAGTGACAAGTGTAAAGAGCTTACAAAAAAAATTATACCGACTTTTGTTTAGTGAAGTGATGTGACACGTCACCCTCGCGGGGCACGGACTCGGGTATCACTGTCGATATCGGGTTCGGGTTTAGCGGGAGTGGGGTGTTACAATTTATCCCATCAAGATCAAATGTCTTTATCTCCAATTCTTGCATGTGAAATTTTTGATGTATGGGGCATCAAATTTATGGGACCATTTCCTTCTTCTTTTGGTTTTGTTTACATTTTGTTGGTTATGGATTATGTTTCTAAATGGGTGGAAGCTAAAGCCACCAGGATTGGCGATTCTAAAGTTGTTGTAGAATTTGTCAAGTATAACATTTTTGCTAGGTTTAGAATACCATAACCATTGATTAGCTATAGGGGTACTCATTTTTGCAACCAATTGGTGAGGAATCTTTTAAATAAGTACCATGTCACTCATAATGTGTCTACGACCTATCATCCATAGATGAACGAGAAAGCAGAGGTGTCGAATAAAGTAATCAAGCCCATCCTTGGGAAAATGGTGAGCCCAAATCGTAAAGATTGGAGCCAATGACTTAATGATGCTCTTTGGGCATATAGGACTGCATATAAGACACCAATTGGCATTTCTCCATACTAACTGATTTACAAAAAGTCCTTTCATCTTCTAGTGGAAATTGAGCATAAAGTCTTTTAGTTCATTAAGCAATGCAATATGAAGATGGATGCAGTCGGCGAACAAAGGAAACTGCAACTGCAAGAATTGGAAGAGCTTAGGCTTGAATCTTATGAGAATATAGACATTTATAAGGAAAAGACTAAACAATTTCATGATAAGATGATTGTTAGGAAGAATTTGTGGTTGGAAAAAAATTTCTTCTTTACCATTCATGACTTAAGCTTTTCCCAGGTAAATTGCGTTCTGATTGAATTAGACCTTTTGTTGTTACTAATGTGTTTTCATATGGTGCAGTTGAAATTGAAAGCTTACAGACAAATAAGAAATTCAAAGTCAATGGTCATCGACTGAAACCGTTCTATGAAGGATTCCAAATGAAGGATGTGGAAGTGATAGGTTTAGAAAACCCTCATTATGAAGATTGAGTAATGTGGAGTCGAGCCAATGATGGTAAACAAAGGTGCTGATTGGGAGGCAACCCAAAGGAAGATGATTTCTGTCTCTTTACATTTTTGCAATAGCTAATTTTTTTAAATGCTCCATTTCTTGCACTTAATGTTACACTAGGGAAAATGTAAGTTTTAAGTGTAAGGTGGGGATTTTAGTTTGATATGACCTTTTATGCATGTTTTTGAGCTTAATTATTGCTTATTTGACTTCTTAGGTTATTTTCAAAATCAAACAAACAAATTCAAAAATTTTCTCGTTTTCTATTACTTTTAAGACTGTGTAATCATAATTAGAGTGTGAATTGACTAGAAAAATCCTTAGCAAATTTAGAGTGTACTATTGCTCTTGTGATTGGTCAATGGGCATTATCTTTAGAAGAATAGTGGCTAGTGGTAGACAAAAGTGAGTGAGATTTTGAGCCTTATTAAACTGACACATCCATATCAGTCTCATTGTCTTTTTGTTTATGAGTGACCTTTATGACATCTACATCCTAATTTTTCTTTGATTTTCTATTCAAAACCACATTTTTATCACATGCACTAACATGGAATGATTAGACATTATTTGTTTGTACAAGCTACATTAACCAAATAGCCTACCCGTTTTTATGAATTTTCATTTGTTAAACCCTTTTGAGCTTTATTAGCCTTTCTTTTTATATTAACCACTTTACATGCTTTAAACCTAACCAAATGTCTTAACTAAGCCTTAAAGCTAATGAAGCAATTGTTAATTGTTAAGTTTGCGGGTGTACAAAATTCTAAGTGTTGGGGTATGCATATGTGTGGGGTGGTTATAATTATTGGGGTTCCAATTTATGTCTTATCATTTAAATTCTCATGTTGATGTAGCTTCTTTCAATGTATTAAAAAAAAGAAAAACAAAAAGAAAAAGAAAAGAAAAGAAAGAAAAAATATGTTTAAATAAAATTATCAAAGAGGAAATGCATATATACTACAAAGTAATATATGATTAGTCTTTCCTCCTAAAGTTGTATTGAATGGGTTACTTGAGTATGTTGGATATGACATAGATGTTGCTTTCAATGGTCACTCTCTATAATTAAAAAGTTTTATTTATGATCAACTTTTGTGAATGATTTGTGCTTCTTATAGCTTGTGGTGAGACAACTTGAATTTAAGCTAAGAAATATAGTTTTTGCATTCATCATAATTGATGTACATAATTGTGAGTGAATGTTGATTTTTGCACTTGATGGTATATTGAGTGTTTTTTTTTGTTTCACTAGTTTTAATAGCTTTCCTACTACTTTACCCAAATATATCTCATTTTACCTTTGCCTACATTATAACCCTAAAAAGTCCTCTGATTCATGATTTTGCATGTGGCTTTTAGTGGTGGAGAAATGAAATGATGTGCAAATTTGTGGAATGTCATGATCATGAATGGTGTTGAGTGTAACTATAGACATATCTTATTTAAACATATATATTATTTTCAAAAGTGAAGGAGCTAAAGTGACCCGAAAGCATACTTATTGAGTCATCTTCTCAATGTTCATACTCTATTTTCTTCTTGGAGTAAGAAGAAGAAGAAGATTTAAACAAAAGAGACAAGACAAAACAAAGCATAAAAATGGATATGTGTAACACTTTGATTTAAAAAGACCATAATTATAACAAGAACTACACTACCAAAAGAATTAAGCTAGTTTTCCATTTATCACATAATTTTAATCTAGTTTTTAATATAAGTGATATGTGTGCGTTGGCTATTAAAAGAAGCATGTGAGCATTGAAACATGTGAGGGATGAAGCAAAAAGTGAGTGTCAGCTAGGGAATAAAGAAGAGTATGTGAAGGTTGGAAGAGAGTAAAGAAAAGACATCCATTCATCTAGTAATGTGTCAGCTAGAGAATGAGAAGTGTGAGGGCTAGACATATGTGAAAAACAGAGATTTTTTGGGGTTGGATAGATGTGAAAAATAGGGATTTTTGAGGGTTGGAGGTGTGTGATGGCTAGAGCAAGATAGGTGAGACAGCTGGAGTAAAGAGGGTGTATCGATTGGAGAGTGTTTTGGTGGGTAGAAAAATGAACGACTGTATTCTTCTTCATATTGGAGTTTGTTCTCAACAATAATGGAGAGATTCTTTGTTGATGCTTGGAGCTTGATGGAAAAGATGGAGGGCTTACCTTCCCAATTCCGGTTTGGAGGTGAAGTCGATGTCGAGGAACACATTTAAGCATACATTGTTATGTATTGTTTTCTTTCCCTCCTTTTTGGATTGTTTACATTATCTTGTGTTTAGTGATTGGGTATTTTATGAGAATGATTTTGATGCTCTATTGAATTATTTTTCATGAAAACCCATTGCTAGAATTTAAATGTGATACATAATAGTCATGTTTGAAGTCGTATGTGGTAACTAACAGTATTAAATCGTTAGGGATAACGTAGCATAAGTTAAATAATCCAAGCTTATGTGATTACTACTTAGATTGGTCTGCTTTTCTCAATTGTAATGCCAATGTCTGGATAAACTTAAAGATCCTATTTTAGGTTTCCTAATAGTTAGGGTTAATTCACGAGCTCTTCTTAATTAACTACAACCTAAGAAAAAACTGAGATTAACTGAGCTTGTTGTTCACGATCAATAGTCTAAAAGAGGCGTGAAGATGATAATTCAATGACATACGTGAAATTGTGTTTAGGCCGAGATTAAAGCAAAGAACTGGATTTTAAACCATTTTTCAATTGTATCACTTTGCTGCTATTTAATGTGAGTTGTTTTTATATATTCAATTTTACTTTGTTTTCTAATTTACATCGAACCAAACCCCCTTGTTTTATATATAGGTAGAAGCATGCTAATTGATTTCATGTTAAAGGAAAAATAAAGGGTATAGAGAAGTATAAGAGATTTCATAATATTCCTTTGAGAATAAAATTAAAATTCCAAAATATTCTTTTGAGAATAAAATTAAATTTTTGGAGAATGATTAGTATGTAATTATTATAATCGATTTTATTATCAAAGATAATAAGAAGGTGGTGCAAATTTATGTTGAATTTAAGAAGTAATGATTGATTGCTTATAAGCCAATTGAGCATAACTAAGTTTTGATTATTGAAGATGTGTTAATTGACATAAGTGCTTAATTGAAGGAAAGTTAACCCAACATGGTCATCATTCTAAACATGATGACGTAACTTAACAAAATGAGCTAACTAAACAAGTTGAGGTCTCTCTAAGTTACTAAATTGAAATGGAGGAAAAAAATAAGGTAAATTTAAGTCATTAAGGGTGAAGCATTATGGTAGGGGAGGGTAAATTGAAGTCAAGCATTATAACAAAGACCATCATATGGTCAACTTAAGAAATTACTACTTGATGAAAAGTTTTAGGCCTAACCAGGTAAACAACATAGGCACTTCATCATACCACCAATCTTTAAAACTAGAGCAAGGAAGCTAAAGAAAAGAAGATAAAGGAAGTTGGGGACAAAGGTAATCAAGTTATGTCTGCAAGACTTGAAGGACATGTTACATGTGGAAGATGAAAACAAAAATGGTCATAATTCTAGAAGTTATAAAGCACCTCCATCTTAACAAATGAAGAGAAGTGATGAAACTAACTAGGTTTTTTCTTAGCTTACTATCTTTCATTAAATATAAACCATTACCTTTTGTTATATTCAATATAGTGTGATCTTTTATTTTATTCAATATAATGACAACTTTTGCTCACTTCCACATTTAAATGCTATGAATTGGCTTTTATATTAACTTATTATCTTTTATCTAGACCACTCTTTTAGATTGATTATTATTACTAATGTTATGTTTGTCAATGATATGTTTAGACCTTTAATTCATGTGTATCAAATGGCTTGTATTCCATAATATGTATCTCGCCATATTTATTTCTTTTCACATATATTTATTTATAGCTTTAAAACAATGGTATATTTAAACGATAGACCATATTTACTTTGTTTTTAATAAATTTTATAATTATTAATAGCCTCAGTCAAATTCATTACCACCAAAATGAAATAGAATATCCATTACATTAATTATAACCACGAGTTATATAAAATATTTCAATATATTATAATAGGTGACAATACATTTCCTAAGTTAACTTATAAAATGTATAAAACATCAAAGTAATCACAACTCCAAACACAAGCCAATAAATAATTCAAATCCATCTCATTTTATTGGTAGCAGACAATTCAACTCTCTTCATAAGCTCAATGTTCTTGCCTTTTAGCATATTAATTATTTCAATTCCTCTTTATATGAATCTTTTATTATAAAAAACAAAGAAATTACCCTTCTTATTACTATACATAACAAAAAATGTTTTAATATTCTCAAAATCAAATTAAATAACTCAAAAATCAAATGAATAAAAACAATACATAATTAACATACTCCATAGATTCTACAGTTATAAAACCTCCTCTTGATATTCTTTCTTGTCTAAAAGATCCTAAGTGAACCTTCTAATATATAATTACAAATAACTTGCACATTTTTAGGAACATTTGAAGAGCTATTTATACAATATTCCATTTAGTTAATCCTACAAGCATTTAACTTGCACATGTTGGTCCATATTACATTTAAATAAAATTAGAATTTTAATGAATTTACCTATCACATCCCATTGTATAATATAAAATAGAATGACATTAGAAACTAACTAATGTCTTTATATTAGCATTGGTTATTGGTTGTTAGTTGACCTAAAGCTACTAGTAAGAGATATAGACAAAAAATTGTATCCCAATCCTACTAAAAATAGCTAGCATTTTGTTTAAAAAACTTTGAAAATAAGAGAAATCTTATTATGTATAGTATATCCAAACAAATAAATCAAATGAATAAAAGATAACAAATAAAGATTGCTAACTGACTTATAATGAAATTATAATAATTTAACTTCGTCAAATGATTTTGGGTCTTCCACTAATGAATTTAAATAGCAACATATTAGGACTATGTATGAGAAAATAGAGCTTCAAAGTTTTCTTTTATGAATTCTTTCCCAATAAAGCACAACATCGTGCTAGTTCTTGTCTGAAGGCTTTTGTATTAAGAATGGGAGAGGATAAGATGAAATTATGCATTAATAGGCTTTTCATCCATCTAAATAATGTCTACTTATCTAACATGGAGAAGAAGTTTAGACAAGCATCTACTTTAGTAAGTTTGGCTGCAATAACACCATTATGCTCATATTTTATTATATGTTTTAACATCTAATTAATGATAATGTGGTTAATGATGATGAGTCATACTACAGGGTTATCAATGTAAACTATTAAACTATACGGGATAAGCTGAAAAAAGGTAAACCATAAGGTATTAAGCTTCATTAATAAAAGAAAATGCTACAAAGTCTTAGGTTAACAAAACTTGAAGAAAGTTAGTATTTCTGCTTATTTGATGGTTAATTAAACTGATTTTATAATGTGAAAGGCTTTTTTGAATACTAACTCCTAATAAGGCAGACCATAAGTGTTCCCTCAAGGTTACATGCTCTAAGTTTTACTATTTATAACCTCGGTAAATTTCACAAGCGCACGGGTCATTCACGTAGTACCTAAGGTGTCGATCTCACTAGGAAGGGAACTAGTCCTAAAATCTAAGGGCAGCTAAGTTAGCAAAACCTAATTTAACAACTACTGCAGAAATTTAAATCAATCGAGAATCAAATATGAGAAATTAAAGTACCCAAAGAACAAACAAAAGCAAACTCACACAAATAATCCGAATTTCAACCTAGAAGCGACCAATTGAGAGAAAGGGGGAATCTACTTGAAATGAAAGAAAATCTACCCAATTATGAAATTTTCGATTTAATGGGCCTAGATGATCCTAAGGTGAATTACTCTCTCTTGAGTTATAATTCTTAATCCTAATTAATAATCCCTAATTCAAATTATGGAAATTGCGATCTCTCGATCTGCAATTTGTCCAAAATCTAAATTAGTTCTAATGTTGTCTATTAACCTACCAAGAATCTGTACTCGATCTCTCATTACATGACTCTACCAGTTTAATTCAATTCTCTACCTATCGATTTACCTAACTCTCGTTAACCTAAATCGATGATTTTCACTGTCTCACCCTCTCAGTTTATTGCCCAGTTATGAAGAATTGAATTGAATCACAATAAATCGAAATAAAACATAATGAAATCGATTTTATTAATCTCAAGAATAAATAAACTTGAAGGTAAGTTTAAACAGAAAAATCAACACTCAACGACAAATAATTCTAATCAATATCAAATTCCATACATTAATGAAATCGAAATAAAAACTAGAAGATATTGTCGAAATGGATCTTCTTTCGTCTTCTTCCTCAATCGATTGATCTTTATCTAGGTTTTGCCTCAAATTTTTGACAGAATCTCTCATTTGTGCAGCTCTCTCGGCTCTTTAATCTCTACTGGTGGCTGTTAGGTATTGTTCTATTTATTCGGTAACAACTCTAGGTCAAAATGATTTGAAAAATCACCCAAAAATCAAGTTTTCGTGTCAACCCGACGCAGGGCACAATCCTGTCGTGGCCCTGCTTTCTATGATCGTGGCTAGAACTTTTTTCTTTTTGTCATGATTGTGGCCTAAAGTACACGATCGTGGCCTGACTTGACGCTCTCTGTTACGATCATGGCTCCTGGTGTATGATCGAGGCCTGGCTGCCTCTAGCTCTTCCTCTTCTTTCACGATCGTGGCCAATGTGCACGATCGTGGCCTATGTCTTTTAGCCTAAAACTCTTTAAATCATCACCGTTCTTCCCTATTTACCCTGCAACACTAGCACACACATCAAGGTACTTCAAAAATATACAATTTAAGCTCAAAGATTTAAACTAACCCACAATTTAAGCTCAAAGATTTAAACTAACCCATAAAAACATTTAAACATAAAAACTAATCTAATTAAGCCCTAAATGCATACTCAACACTCAATTTAACACAAAATGCATAACAAATTAAACTCTAAAACATCATACAAAATACTACTATCATCATCCCCACACTTAAACGTTTGCTTGTCCTCAAGCAAACAAAACAACAACACCTAACAAAACAAACACACCATGCAATAATGTAACAATGGCTCCAATCTTTATGAACTAAATTTAATCTTGGACACACTTATTTTTATTTCGTGAAATCATTAGCATGCAAAATATTTGTGTAGGGGCTTTGAACTAAATATACAACCAACTCAAGACCAAGTGTTAACCTATTTACCCTTTTTAATTGTGCACACACATTAATAATTTTTTGGTCCCTCAGACTCGGTAACTGTTCCTAGGTATAGTCCATGAAACTTCAAGCCTATTACAAGTTTAGTTGGTTTTTATTTAAACACACAATTTTTGTTATTTTTTTCACCTGGGACTTAACCTTTTACTCGGAGGCAAACATTTGTGATGAATTTCGATCCTGTTACTCGATTAAGTTGTTTATTAACAGCTTGGTTGAAACGTCATTATAGCCTTTTTACGCGAAGGCACACATTTATGATATGTGTCGATCCGTTTACTCAGCTACATCACGTTTCAACTAGTTACTAGCCCTATTCATAACCCGAAGGTTAGTAGAATAGTGATTATTGAATTTATCACTTTTTTTATTGCCTACCTTGTTGCTTTAAATTATTCGTTTCTATGAAAAAATACTAGTTAAGCTACATAGTTAAAAGGCCTCAAATTATGAATGAATGTGACAATCTATAGGGTACTAAATTTACACTAAATCCTAATTAGGCTATATATTTATCCCAAAGGCCCCCTAATTCACTAATTTCGTAAGCTAATGATTGTTCACAACCTAATAAACTATGTCCAAAATTAAAAAAAACACTCAATTTAAGCCATTGATGCATTCACACACTTCACACAATGTAACCTACTACTATCATACAGTAGAAAATACTAACACAAAATGAACCAAAAAGGGTTAGAACACGAAATCGTTTATGGTGAAAAAGGTAGTGATGACTATAGTGTTGATACCAAATCAGCTTGACATCGAAAATGTTTCCCTATTTTATAAGTGAGTCAAGAGAACGAAAGAATTAGCACTCCAAACCATTCCAAATTATTCCTGACTTATTTAAGAATTTAAAACAAACCTAACTACACAACAATTTAAACCTACTACTAAACGTGCTAATTTATGGTCATTAACTTGACCTTTATCCTTTAAAACTCAATCAGGATCAATTATGAGTGGCTTGTTTCCACGCTTTTCGTTCAACATCAATTTTGTAGTCCGTGAGTAAGCTACAAATTATAAGATGATCAAAAGGACAATATTGATCAAATTATGAAATCCAATTAATTTCAGTAATGTCCTTTTCACTAACAGACTGTTGATAAAATAGGGAATAACGAAAATCCCTGAATCTTCCATCGCATCTAACAGTTTGTCCTGTACGAAGGTGAATTGCTCTCCTTCTTCCTTCATCACCTTTGTCTCCTGTGCTTCTTTCGCTTCATGAACAGAGACCTTTATCGCTTCTTCAAACTCGATGTCTGTTGTCGTCTGTTCATCATCCTCTTATTCATCATAATATTCAAACACATCAACTATCTTGAATAAGCTACTAGCCTTTAGATTCTTAAATACATCATTCACGTGGAATGTCTCTTCATCATGATCAATCCAAAGGATAGGGTTCTTTACATGGACACTTACCCAAGAATTTTCAATTTTCACATGTGGTATATCTAGGACTGGTGACTAATAAAGAGGGTTGAAATTATTTTCCTCGTACACTTCCATAGTCTTTTGATTGCCAACAAATTAGGGTTCGACATGGTCTTCCTCTGGTTCTTCTACCTTTACCTCATTCCTAAGTGTGATAGCCTCGTATTGCTCTAGTTGTTGTAATTCCATTTTTGTAAACAAGTATTCCATACTTCTCTTACAAAATTCACGAGAAAGCTGTCTTACTTGAATCTCTAAATTGTGAATAGAAGCGGCATGATTTTCCGTCACTTGACCAATTTGCTCTTCTAGTCTCTTCTACCCTTCTTCCATATATATGAGCTTATCCAAGATCTTGTCCAATTTTGAATCCTATAAACTGGATTCGTCATGTTGAAATTCAAATAGATCTTGGTGTCCCATATGAGTACTTTCATTATTGGACCAATAGAAATCTGGGTGGTTCTGTCACCCTGAAGTGTACATAGTCTAATAAGGGTTGTTATTTCTCCAATCATACTGCAACTTATTGTAATTCTTAAAATTTCCTTACTCCCTATAATATCTATCTTCTATTATTGTTCATCATTCAACTCTTTAGATATCTGATTCTAAGATGTCTCGATGTCTCTTTACTTTACGCCACAAAATGTTTTTTAATAAAAACAAAAGTTAGTGGAAAAGCCTTAGACTAAAGAACTAAATTGCCTTCCCTAACAACGGCACCAAAAACTTGTTCACTCAAGGTTACATGCTCTAAGTTGTACTATTTATAACCTCAATAAATTCTGTAAGCGCACAGGTTATTCACGTAGTACCTAAGGTGTTGATCCCATAAGGAAGGAAACTAGTCCTAAAATCTAACGGCAGCTAAGTTTGCAAAACCTAATTTAACAACTATTACAGAAATTTAAATCAATCGAGAATCAAATACGAGAAATTAAATCACCCAAAGAACAAACAAAAGCAAACTCACGCAAATAATCCAAAATTTAACCTAGAAGCGACCAATTGAGAGAAAGGGGGAATCTATTCGAAATTAAAGAAAATCTACCCAAATATGAAATTTATGATTTAATGGGCCTAGACGATCCTAGGGTGAATTACTCTCTCTCGAGTTATAATTCTTAACCCTAATTAATAATCCCTATTTCAAATTATGGAAATTGCGATCTCTCGATCTGCAATTCGTCCAAAACCTAAATTAATTCTATCATTGTCTATTAATCTACTGAGAATCTGTGGTCGATCTCTCGTTACACGACTTAACCAATTTGATTCAATTCTCTACCAATCGATTTACCTAACTCTCGTTAACCTAAATCGATGATTTTCACCGTCTCACCCTCTCAGTTTATTTCCCAATTATGAAGAATCGAATTAAATCACAATAAATCGAAATAAAACACATTCAAATCGATTTTATTAATCTCAAGAATAAATCAACCCGAAGGTGAGTTTAAATAAAAAAACAAGCACTCAAAGACAAATAATTCTAATCATTCTCAAATTCCATACATCAATGAAATCGAAATAAAAACTAGAAGTTACTGTCGGAATGGATCTCGGAGTCAGACTACGAGAAACCACCTGTTTCAAGAAGTACATTGCATTAAGCGTATCTCCGTGCCTCTCTTCCTTCATCTCCTTCCTCAATCGATTGATCTCTATCTAAGTTTTCCCTCAAATTTTTGGCAGAATCTCACATTTGTGCAACTCTCTCGACTCTCTAATCTCTACTGGTGGCTCCTAGGTATTGTTCTATTTATTCAGTAGTAGCTTTAGGTTAAACTCGGGGTCGAAACAATCCGAAAGATCACCCAAAAATTGAGTTTTCGTGTCAGCCCAACGCAGAGCACGATAGTGACCCTATCTGCCATAATCGTGGCCGGTCCTTTTTCCTTTCTGTCACGATCGTGGCCTGAAGTGCATGATCATGGCCTGACTTAACGCTCTTTGTCACGATCGTGGCTCCTGGTGCACGATCAAGGCCTGGCTGCCTCTGGCTCTTCCTTTTCTATCACAATCGTGGCTAATGTGCATGATGGTGGCCTGTGTCTTTTAGCCTAAAGCTCTTTAAATAATCACTGTTCTTCCTTGTTTACCCTGTAAGACTTGCACACACATCAAGGTACCTTAAAAATATACAATTTAAGCTTAAAGATTCAAACTAACCTATAAAAATACTTAAACACAAAAACTAATCTAATTAAGCCCTAAATGCATACTCAACACTCAATTTAACACAAAATGCATAACAAATTAAAACTTAAAACATCATACAAAACACTACTATCAATGAGTGAGAGTTGGTGGAGCGTGTGATGTAACTGTAGACACACGATAAATGGATGGAGGAGGTGCTAAGCCGGATGGCAGGTCACCTTGGACTCAAGGTACCACCTCTACTGACTAGAGTTAGCCCATCATCATCCACTTAAATAGTAGCATCGGAGGACATAGACGCCAGAGACATTCTAGTTCATCGCAAAATTGACAAATACAAGAGCGCTCAATTAGGTTTTATTTTGTTTCTTTTACTTACATCTTTATTATTAGTTTATTTTATTATTTATATTTTTTTTTTGTTTTATCTTAGTAGTTAGCAATGGTTTAACCTTAATAAACTTTATAAGTGCAATGTTATTACTTTTTTATTTTTATTTCATCGTTATTTACTTCTTTTATTTACTTTTTGCCTTTTTGTCCCCTTTTGTTTCTCTTTTTTGAGGATGATTATACTTAATATCGGATGAAAACTACAATGAGTTCATAAATTGTATAATATATTATTCAAGGAAGTATTAAATCATTATGCCTTTACCACTTTTATTTTTTCCTTGATATTATGTTTTTAGGTATTTTAGTGTGTATATTGGGGATAATATACAATTTTAAGTGTGGGGAAGGGTTAATGGAAATCTTAAAGAAATTTATTAAACTTATTATAATCTTTATTGTTTATTCTTATTAACTAACATCCTAATTTAGTTAAAAATATGTTTCAAACACTTTAAGTTATTATTGATTATAACGTAAATTTGTATGTAAAAGGATGGATGTTGGATTAGACATTCTTCTATGTCATATATTTTTTTAAATTGGTATGTAAGAGGATGAAAGTTGGATTATACTTTCTTTTGTAAGTCATTTTTTTAGTAATCATTGAGATAGTTTACATAAATGAAAATTCCATACTATTTACACACATGAAATCTAAATGTGAGCTTTGAGCCTAAGAGCAATATATCATATATTTTGCTTTATTATTCTTTGTTGTGTATTTATCATGTGTATAGTTGTATGTTTCTAGAAATTTCTTTTATTATTCATGTTGAGATAACATTATTAAACTAGAGGCAACAAAATGATAAAGGCATTTAGATTACCCTTTGTTTTAGCCTATTTTTATTTTATCCCTTAGAAGTGACCACTTTTAAGACTTAGCCTTTTCTTTAATTGATTATAGCCATATTAATAGCCAATTACTTTATTTTTCTTGAAAAATTTTCATCCATTTTTGATCCATAAAGGATTTGCATTTACTTGATTGCTTAAAACTTGGGTTTTATTAAATAATTTTAAAGAGAAGGTCTAGTGTGTTTATGATTATTGGTATATAGTGATTGTCAATTTTTTTTAAATTTAATGTATTATATTGCCTTTGGGTAAAATACAACAATATACAATAATAACAAGTTTCAAAAGTGCTCTAGCAAAAAGAGGAGCACTCAATACGTTACATGTTAAAATTGTGACATTTAAACATTTGTCATGCTAACTTCAAATTGATTTACACTACTTAGTCAAGTTACCATCTTCTTCTCATATTTGAGGAGAGCTTCACTGCAATCCCTCTTGCTATTGGAGTAAGCCTACAATGTAGAAAAATCTTATGAAATAGCTGATCTAATTGTTGTTTACTTTTCTAAACACCCTTCTATTTCTTTCTTTCCATATGTAGTACACCATTGTAACTATGCTAATCTACAATGCTTTGTAATCTACTTCACTCCCCACTTTTAAGATCATTAACCTCTCTATCAAGTCTTTCTAGCTCTATGTAGTTAGGTTTACATTAAGAATTGCCTATATTTTCCTCTAGATTTCCACCGCATACCTGTAGTTTAGCAATATGTGTTTTATAGGTTCCATTTGGGAATTGCAGAAGTCGTAATCATAAGACTCAATATGGTACTTAATCTTGTCTTCAATTGTACGTTTTCCAAATATCCCTATCCAGATAATAAACACATGTGCTGGGAGTTTGTCAACATCCTATACAAGTTTGTTCTGACTCATCCTTCTGGTTAGATCTTCCTATAGATAAATTTTTCATCCTTTGCAGCTGAAGTTCTTCGATCTATCTACAATCCACAGCACCTCATCATCCCTATCTTTATGGAAATTTGGCATATTCCTCATTATAGCTTCCACTCTTTTGCTTTTATGAAAATGCCATTCCCATATGTTGTTTTTAATAACTTTTCCAACTCTAGTATTCGGGTGAATCATAGATACCTGATATAAAGGTCCAATAGGGTTCTAATTGTCAAACCAAGAGAATGTAGACTTCTTATTCCTAATTCTGCTAACAATCGGGTCTTGCATCCACTTCTTTATATTCAATAACTATCTAAGGTTCCAAGGCATGTTCTGCTTAATTCCCAAACTCCAAATACTCTTTTCTTTTAAGTATACATAATGTACCCACCTTACTCAGAGTTCTTTTTGTTTACAAATCCACCATAACTTCTTGGCTAGGTTGATCTTATTTATTAATCTAACTGAACTTACCCCTAACCCTCCTTGAAGCTTAGGCTAACATATCAAATCTCAGCTTACTTTGGCTTTCCTATTGCTAAGGCTTAATTCATTCCATATTAACTTCTTGTCAATTTCCTTCAAAATTGTCTTAAGGAGTGCAATGTGACTGATTTAGTAATTTGCAAGGTAGTTCAATATAGACTGATCCTCCTATGGATTTTATCCAATAATAGCTTTCAATCTATAGCATTGATTCTATTCTATGAAATTGGAACTCCTCGATATTTGAAAGGCAGAGAGCCCTACTTTATGGCCCTCTCAATGGATTTTATTGTTGCTTCACTTTTAGCACTTGATGACAAGTAGAAGTTGTAAATGATTTTTGTTGTTGCTTCACTTTTAGCACTTGATGACAAGTAGAAGCTGTAAATGATTTTTGTTGTTGCTTCACTTTTAGCACTTGATGACAAGTAGAAGCTATATTTGTTGAGGTTGCTTCTAAGCCCTGAAACATCCTTGAACTCTTCAATTACTTAGAGAGGGGTATTTTTGGATTGTTAGTTTGCCCTATACAACAAAAAAATATCATCTTCAAAAGAAAGATGTGTTAGTTTAACGTTTTTGCAACCTTACTGGAAGTGAAACTTTGGGGAATTTCTAGTGTTTTCCTTTATTAACATTGACAACACCTCCATCCCTAAAAGAAATAGGTAAGGGATATAGGATCCTCTTACCTAAGCCCTTTTTTAGTCCTGATCAAGTCATTTAGCCCTCCATTTATTAAAATTGCAATTGTAGATGTTGTGACACATTCCTCAATCCACTTCACAAACTTTAAAGGATATCCAGCTGCTTTAAGTGTGTTTATAAGGAAGTTCCAATCGATTGAGTCATAGGCTTTGGCTAAATCAATTTTGATTATACAATTTCCCCTTTTTGCCTTAGTGTTGTACCCTTTTAAGAGTTCTTGACATAGGAAAATATTATTCCCAATTAACCTTCCTATAGCAAATGCACTCTGGGTTAGGCTGATGATACTCTTCATGCCATTCTTTAATCTATTTGCTAGTATTTTGTTAATGATCTTGCATAAGATGTTGTAGTATGCAATGGATCTAAACTCCTTAACCTAGCTCGCATTAAGGTGTTTAGGAATAAAGCTTACAAAGCTCTTGTTCAATTCCTTCAATATTTTCCCTTTTAGAAGAATTCTTTCACTGCACTTGTCACCTCTTCCCTTAACATATATTGTTGTTATAATTTTATATTCTATCTAAAGTTGCTTAAAGTTTAAGTTGAAAATTATTTGTTGTAAGCATTTTAAAAAGAAAAAAAAACTTGGAGAGTGAGAAGAAGTATTGTTATACCAATGAACTTTTTGCTTGAAAGACCTATGCCATAAAGAACTAAGTTTTATGTAATCTTATTTATGTAAATTTTCTTCGCATTATTAATTTTTTAATTATCCCTACCATACCTTCACCTAAGCCTCATTGCACTTTATTTAAAGACCTTTTGATTTTGTTTCTAGTTTACTTATTAGTGGTAGAGATGTAATTTTATTGCAAGTTTATGGTTAAAAACCCTCTTATACAATTATTTGTTAGTTTGTTATATTTTCTACCCTAAACATTTTAAGCACATTGCGTGAATCCTTTATGAGGGTGTGCAACTTGTGCTTTTCATATTAAAAAGATTATCAATGTGATTGTTGTTGACATTGTCTTACTAAAGTTTGTTCTAGGATAGTTAAAGTATAATTACACGCTAATTTGGTGCATATGATATGATAATTTAGAGTGTGAAAGGATAGGTTAAGGTTAATAAGGGATGAATGTTTTTAATTATAATGATTTGGATCATGATTTGCTTGTGGACAAGCAAAAGCTTAAACGTGAGGAAGTTTGTTAAATGCTTAATAGACTATGTTTTTATTCCCATATTTTGTGTGTTTTGCTTGATTATTTGAGAGTTTTTTAATTATTTTTGACAATTATTTTTTTTCTAATGTCTTGTTGGATCTTAATTTCCTTTATGGATCAAAAGGAGAAGAATTAGGGCTAAATTAGGATAGAAAATAAAAGAATTGGAGCTGTTTTGGAGGGATAAACCTCTGTTAATAAAGGAATGCCCATATATGTCGTGTACACAACTGTGTGAAGGAATGTGTAAGTCCTCATGAGGGTGTGTGAATTTGAAGATGTTGCACCTATGTGAAGGTGAAAAGTCATATATAGTCGTGCCCACTACCCGTGTAAGCCCACGGGAACATATTTATGCTCAATCATGAAGAGTTTTTTAGTGACACAATCATTCACACAACCGTATAATTAACTGTGTCAACTCTAAATATTTACTATTAGATTGAATCAATTTTAAATCAATATTTGATAGGATATCATGTTGCTTTTTAATATGTTTGATAATGATTAAATAAAACTTAAAATTTTGAACGTAAGAATGTGATCCTTCAAAAAGTTGAAGAATTATATGAAGTGGGACAATTATGAACAATATTGAGTGGAAAAAGTCACCTATTATATAAAAAATAAAAAATTTTAAGAGTTAGAATGAATGTTGGATGGATGATTATATAAAAAAATGGAAGGAAAAGAGTTCAAGATTTTCCCCGAGTAGTTAATAGTTTTATGCGTTTGACCTAGTTGAAAGACAGTAAAGACCTAAACTTACATAGTACAATTAATTAGCTTGCCTAATAGTTGATTGGCCGATTGATTATAGCAATTGACCAATTTGAGTCAGATGTAACTCATTCAAACAACTATTTTATTTTTTAGTATTTGGAAGGTCCATTCAACTTCCACTTTTTTTTGGATTACTTATATAGATAAATATATAAAATATTGATCCAAAAGTGATCCTATATGTTATTACGTTATAATTGAATTGTAATATTAAAAGTTCAGTATTCTTATAGAAAAGTGAATATTGGGAAAGTTCAGTATTCTTATAGAAAAGTGAATATTGGGTTTGTATGATTGTTTCCAAAACCGAAGAAGTGAGTTCTTAACAAATTCTTAAGAAAAAGCTTGAAAGTTTTTATAATGATTTGATATCCACCCACTAAATGAGATTCAATAACTGATTGAATTCTTAAATTTGAACTGAAGAGTGGACAAAGTTTAAAACGAATGAAAGCATTATAAAATTATAGATTTTCCCTCTCTTTTATTTATATATTTAAGCGATGCTTGTTTAATTATTTATAATTAATTAGTTATATATGTTATTATTGTTTAAGATTTTGTAACTTGAATTTGCTTATACTAATTTATATTTTTGTAATCATATAAAGGTGTTGATTTAATGTTAAGAAATTTACAAATTATTTTAAGTCAAATAATCTATTTCACTCTGTCATATTATTAAGGGAACTACCATTTATTTTATTTTCTTTTTATTGCTAAAAATATATAGAAATAAAATTAATATATTTTATGAAATTAATATATAAATATTAATGAAAATTTAAATCAAATATATTTGCAAATAGTAATTTTTCCTATTTAAAATATTTCTTTTATTGAAATATTTAAAACTAAAATCAAGTGTCAAAAACAATAATAAATTTTTTAAAAATGATACTCTAAAGACTTGTGTGGTCCTACTATATATTTTTTGTTTTCATTACTCTTCCAAATTTAGTACTATGTTTTTTTATTAGCAAAATGTCCAATTTGTGCGCTAATATTTGGCAAAAAGTCTAAGATAGCGTTTCCATTGTTTGTGTTCTAAAATAGAGCAATTTGTTCTAAAAATGATAAAATCGTCAAATAAACATTATATTCATGTTAAGTTTAGCCACTTAGGAATGCCACGTAAGGTCAACTACCATCATGACACGTGACATGTTTATAAATAATAATTTCTTATATTTAAATTAATTAATTAGTTTCTTATATGTTTTCCCACAAAACATAACCCAACTAAATCCCTAATTTTACCTTAATTTGTATTTTTTTTCTAACCCAATTAAATCCCTTCGTGCTTCTTCTTACTTTTTCTTTGTTAATCTTTTGGCATCTTTGTTCTCAACTCACTCGAGAAGTGTCTTTGTTCTCCATCCACTCTAGTCGAGTTATCTTCACTCTTTAGTCGAGGTATCTTTGTTATCTAGTCACTTAAGTCGTGGATTCATTCTTTAGTCATATATTTATATTTTCTTAGCATTTGTAGTATATGAATAAAGAATTATTTGTCTTTACACTGCTTAAATTCTTGTATGTACAATTAGAGACAGTGGAGGAAGGTGTTCCCTCTTATTTCCTATTTAATAAATTGAAGGTTAGTGGTCCAACATTCTCACCTTGTGGTCTTAAATTGATATAATTTTCTTTTCATGTTCTATGGACCTGCAATCCTAAGGGTTTTGCTAACATTATGTTCTCACTGCCTTTTTACAATTCAAATTCCAATATTTTAGATTCAATCTTATAGATGAGACATAAATATGAAGGCTTTTAAATTGTTGAGATTATTTGGTATGATCTTGCAACACACAATTATGCCTATTTTTTTTTGAAGACAGGCTCTACTTTGTTGAATTGTTTTCTTTTATATGCTTTTGGTGGATAGCACATCTTTTATTTGAAAGTGGATATAAAATTGAGTTTGTTTTATCTTTCTGTAAGATTTCTTTAATGCATGTGGAAAGCTCATTTTTTCTCTTATTGTTGTTCAATGTTTTTAGTTAAATTACGTTATTTGTCTTGTACTTTTGGTGTAACTTCAATTTAGAAATTTTAATGACTCATATTCAATTTAACTTTTTAAAGTCTAAGAGTATTATTACATTAAGATAATCACTTTTGACATACAGCTAAGATTGCATTTGCTTGTAGACCTAAATACTTACCATATGTCATGAGTTCACTTTCAGTTTTATTGCTTGCTTTTTTGCAATTTTTTTCCCATAATATTCTCCAACTAACATCTTTTTATGTATGTTACTTTCTTATTTTTCAGTGATTAATGAATTTTAGTTGATTTTATCTCAAAATTTAATAAATTCTTTCTTTCATTCATTCTTACCAACTGTTTACTAAAAAATTGAATTTGTTCTTATCAATTGTATATACATTTCAACATAATACAAGAAAATGCGAAAATGAATTATTTCTCTTAATTTTGGTTACTTTTTTGTAAATGAATCTTACCCAACAATTTAATTTTTCATTGAGTTTCTTTTATTCATAAAAAACTATTATAATTAGTATGGCCCAGTAATTATTTAACAAAGAAAATTATTTGTATGGTAAAGCAAAGGAAATTTTTATTATAATGTGTTATTACATTTTTGATGTAGAAAACTAGTAAGCAACTAGTTGGACATAATTTTATGAATTGTGATCAATTGATGATCATATTGGCATTGTTCACTTTTTATATTTATGACTTCCTTGGTTTGGGTTTTATATGAGTAGTACATTTGATTAATTAGGTGTTCTCACATCTTTGTTTCTATTATTGGCATTTTTCCCTTTTTAGCTTTTATACAACATGAGTAGTTGTCACTTCTTAGCTTTTATACAATATGAGCAGCTGTCATTTTTTAACTTTTACATGATATGAACAACTGTCATATTCTTTGAATATTCATATGTTAATTTTTAATCACATGATACTCTGTAATAACTATTTCTTTTTTAAATTTATCTATATAGGATGGAAATAAATGGAAGAGTTAGTATAAGGTTATTTTATGGTCAACATTTTACTCAGAAGAGTACACTAAAGTATGCTGGTAAGCCACTAAATTTTTTTTGCAACATGGACTTGGATTATATAAGTTTGAGAGAGGTTTACAAAACAGGTGATATTTTAGAATATATAAATATTTTTAGTGCATGGTATTTGATTCTTGATAAAAAGGTTAAAAGAAAGTTTAAAGAGGTTAGAATCCAATCAAAGTGCAATTGATTTTATTAACTTGTTAGAGATACATAGTGTAGTTAATGTTTATCTAGAACAAGTAGATGAACCAATAAAATTCTTGACAATGTTAATATAGCATAACAACTAGCATAAAAATGGGATGGTTATGGAATTAAAAGGTGATAATGGAGTGGATATAGGTTATAATAGTGATGTAGGATTTGATTTGGGTTATGAAAGTGTTGTAGGAGTTGATTTGAGATGTCATAATGATGTTGGAATGGATTTGGGAGGTAATAATAATGTTGGAGTGGATGATGAAGGTGATATCGGAGGTGAAGAATCAACTTGTAGTGACATTAAAATGAGTGATGATGGTGATTCTGATATTAGTGTTCAAGATAAAGGTAATTTGGGTGGTAAAGATTTGAGTGTTGTAGATTTGGGTGGTGAAGATTTAGGTGGTGTAGATTTAGGGGTGAAATGGGTGCTTAAGAAAAAGGTAAGTTAGCTAGTATTGATAAATGTGAATTTAGCTCGAATTTCAGCATTACCGTTGATGTAGATCATGACAATGTATATTAACTATCCTAATCTTGGCAGTTTCTTGACCAATGATGAATATCCCAGTGGTGAAGAATCAAAGATTACTTTGAGGCAATCTAATGAAAGTAATAGACGTGCTCTTATAGTTGTTGTAAGTGAATGGATGTTATGGATGATTTTTTTATAGTGCTAAAAACTTTAAGGAAGCAGTTGTTGATTGTGCAACAGCAATTGAATTTAACTTGAGTTTTAAGAGGAATAAAGCAAAAAGAATAAGATATGGTTACACTGATGGCTATCCATCTAAGAGGCATGCTTTATATGATAGAAAATATAAATAATTAAAACTAAAAACTTACAATCCAAAGCATAAATTCAATCTAACAAACAATCTAAGGTTGGTTACATTCAACTTTACTATGAGACACTTCAAGGGAAAAATTCTAGACAAACTAAGCATTAAAGAAAATGGTTGAAGAGTGTAAAGAGAAACTAAATTTGTTTTTCAATTCTAGCATATGCATATATGAAAGGAGGAACATATTTAAAGCACAAGCAAAAGAGTGTCATAATGAATACATAAAGCTTTATGGTTTTATTTTTAGTTGAAAGAAATGAACCCAGGTTCTATAATAGAGCTTCAACTTAGAAAGGATGAAGATAAACTGATATTTAAGAGAATGTATGCATTTTGATGCAATGAAGAAGGGATGGAAGAAGATGCAATCATAGCTGGATGTATTCTGAAAACAAAGTACTAGGGGAGAACTTTTAAGTACCATAAGAGTTTATGGCAACTGAGGCATTTATTCAATTACTTAGGTAATAGTTGAGGTGGAGAATACTCAAACATAGACATGATTTATAGAGCAACTAGTCATTAAATTAGATCTTGGAAATGGTGCAGGAATAACTATGATTTTTAATATGTAAAAGGTCATTTATCCAACTTAAGGTTATTTTTAAATATTTGCATCTTAAAAAGCTTTTAACTAGTTGTTCTTAATTTGTAGGGACTCATGGAAGCTAAGAATGATTTATTGCCCCATACTGCATATAGGACATGTGTAAAGCATATATATCACAATAAGGTAGGGAAATGATCTTATGATAACGTTCTAAAATTGTGCCTGAGCAACATTCCCGTAAGAATTCAATATCAAGCTCACCAAATTAAACCACCTTACACTAGGATATGTACAGGTCTCACTTGAATAGCTGAAGGAAACATGGATTTGGTTTAACTAATCCAATGATTCGATGTAATTAAACTAAAGCGTCAAGTCCAAATGCCTAATTGTAGACAACAACATAAGCGAGACATTCAACTCTTGGATTAAGATCACCCTATCATTAGTACGTTGGAGACTATTAGATCTATGTTAATAAAGAGGCACTTTGACTTTAAGGAGCAAGCTATGAGATGGAAAGGCGATATATCACTTTAGGTGGTGAAAAAAATTGAATAAGAATTAAAAGGAGGCAATAAGATGGAAAGTTATTTGGAATAGGGACAAAAAGTATAAAATGACTAATAAAGATGACACACACGTTGTTCAATTAGGAAGGAAGTAGACTTGTAGTTATAGGGTATGGGAATTGATGTGTGCTTAATTGTTTATACATTTTCTTCTTAGCACTTAGTGATCAGCATTGTGAAATGCTTAAGATACTCATTTTAGTTCATATTTGGTATTAGGTTCAAGGTTGAAGCACAAGAACTAAAATAGGTTAAAAGAGCATTCCTTCAGCCAACATTTTGATGTTCAAACTGAATTTCCTTTGTGAAACAAGAAGGAGATGGATTAGGGTGAGGATTGGACAAGAAATTACAAGAACAATAAAAATTCAACAAGACCTAGTTAACACACAGCCGTGTATACAATTGGAAGATACTTTTTGAACTTACATGGTTGGATACACGACTGTATATCCAATCATGTATCTTCATAAGCTTCACATTTTTTTGGGTTGCATAGTTGGATGCATGGTCGTGTACCCAACTATGCATATACCCAAAAATGTAGTTTTTGCTATAAATTGACATTTTGGTGGCCAAAGAAAGGGGAATCGTTTTGGAGGCGTGGGAAAGGGTAGAAAGCTTACCTATTTAGGATCTATGGAGGGCTAATCTTCCTTAATCCAATTCTGAAATCAATCTCTGCCTACACATAAATAAACATACTTCATTGTATTATTGTTTTCACACCTTTCTTAGGAATATTGACTGTAGATTAACAACAAGTTCCGTTAACCCTAGTTTTCCATTAAATCGTGTTTAATCAAAATAAGCTCTTTAACTAAACCTAGCTAACGTCCATTCTAGAACAAGCTCTCTAGATTTAGTCAGATAGTTGCATTATGAATAAGGAAAACAGATCAATCTGGGAAACAACCAAACAAGTTCGAGTTATTTAAACTATGTTACATTATCCCTAATGATTCAATGTCATTAGTTGCCACAAATGAATCCAAAACACAACTATTATGTATAGGATTTGAGATTCTAGCATTGGGTTTATATAAAAACAATCTAATAGAGCATTTAGATCATCCTTACACAAATACCCATTTCAATAAACAAAGAATAACGTAAACAATCCTTAAAGAGAGAAAGATTCAACAATCCACAATGACGATATGCTCAAATGTGATCCAAGACATCAATTTCACCTCTGAACTGGAATAAGGAAGATTATCCCTCCATAGATCCTAAAAAGGTAAGCTTTTTGCCCTTTCTTGTGCCTCTAAAATGATTCCCCTTTTTTTGGCCTCTCAGAATGTCAATTTTTAGTAAAAACTAGTTTTATGGGTGTATGCATGGTTGGGTGCACGACCATACATCCAATCGTGCAACCCAAAAAAATATCAAGCTTGTAAAGATACACAGTGGGGTACACCTCCAAAAAGTATCTTCCAATTGTAAACATGATTGTGTAAGTGTATACACGGTAGTGTATCTCCCAGGTCTTGCGGAATTGTTGTTCTTCTTGTAATTTCTTATCTAGACCTCACCCTAATCCATCTCCTTCTGATTCTAAAAGGGCAATTGAGTTTAAAAATTAAGATGTTGGCTCAAGGAATGTTCTTTTAATCCATTTTAGTTCTTTTGCTTCAAACTTGTACCGAATACCAAATATAAACTAAAATGGGTTTCTTAAGTATTTCAAAATAATAATCAGTGTAAAATAGAAAATGTATAAATAATTAAGCACACATCAAATTCTCCCACAATTAGCTTTTGATCATCCTTAGGAAAATATCAAAATCAAAGTCACAAACTATAACATTTTCACAATTTCCATATTTCCTAAGAAAAGATTTCCACAAGTGAAGAGAAATAACTTTCAATATCATAGCAAGAACTCAACATCCGATGCCTCTACTCATAATCAATCAACATTATTTTCCTTCAAAAACTGAGCAAGCTAGGGGTAGACATTGACCAAATGTGTTAAAATATAATAAATTTATGGGTACCCTCAAACACCATTCATGATCAAGACATTCCATAACTTTGCATATCATTTTATTTCTCCACCACTAAGATTCACATGTATAATCATTAATCAAAGGAATTTTCTAAAGTTGTAATGTGAGCAAGGGTTAAGGTGAGATCTACTTAGGTGATGTAGCATAAAAGCCATCAAAAGCTAGTGAAGTAAGAAAAACATTAAATGTAAAATGAAGCTCTCACATCGTAAACCTTATAAAGAATAAAGAATTATAAGGAATCATTTAATAATTCATGACAAACAGTACATTATAACCATAAGTGGTGATCCTTCAAAACAACATCTACCTAATATGCAACATACTTAAATCACTCATTCCATACAACTTTAGGAGGAAAGACTAATCATAAATAACTTTGCAAAATAAATGCATTTCCTCCTTAATACTTTTATTTAAACATACTTCTTCTTCTTTCTCTTCTTTTTCTTTTTCTCTTCTTTTTTTTAAATTGAAAATTTTTGTAAAAATCAAAAGAAGCTATATTAACATTTGGAATTCATTAACAAGAGATAAAAGGACATTCCAATAATTATATCCAACCCCCAAATATGCACACCCTTACACTTATACTTTTGTGCATCCACAATCATCAACAATCAACAAATGCTTCACTAGCTTTAAGGCTTGGGTCGGAATTTTTGGATAGTTTTAAAGCAAGCAATGTGTTTAGCACAAAAAGAAAGACAAAACCTAATGGGCTTATTAAAAGGAAAAATCATATCAATAGGTAGGCTTTTGGCTAATATAGCTTATGAAACAAAAATTGCCTATATCATTTTCATGTTAACGCATGTGATAAAAAATGGTCTTGAAAAAAAATAAAAAAAAGGTTAGGATGTATATGTCATGAAGGTCACTCATAAACCAAATACAGTGAGAATTACATAGAAGTGTCAGTCTATAAAGGCTCAAAATCCATTGGCTTGCGTCTACCACTAGTCACAACTCTTCTAAAGATAATGTATATTGACTAATCACAAGAGTCAAAGTATATGCTCAAGTTACCATAAATATTTCTAGTCAATTCACTTTCTAATTATGATTATATAGTCTTAAAAGTAATATAAAAATATAATTTGTTTGTTTGTTTGTTTGATTTTTAAAAACTTAAGAATCACACATAAGCAACAAATAAGCTTAAAACGTCATTAAAAACTAAGATCCTTACCTCCACTCTTAAAACTTACATTATCCCCAATATAACATCAAATTTAAGAAATTAAGCATTTAACATAAACAAAAAATGTGATAATGTAAATGAAAAGAAATAAATTTCCCTTAGGTTGCCTCCCAAGCAGCGCTTTTATTTCATGTCATTGGCTCGATGCAAGTGTGGCTCAATCTTCATAATGAGGGTCTTCTAACCCTTTCACTTCCATGTTTTCTACTTGGAATCCTTCATAGAAGGGTTTCAATCGATGACCTTTAACTTTGAAGTGCTTTTTCATCTGTAGGCTTTTAATTTCAATTGCATCATGGGAAAACACAATAGTAATGACAAAAGGTCGAATCCAATAGGAATGTAACTTACCTAGGAAATTCTTAATTTATGAATGATAGAGAAGAAATTTTTTTCTAGCAACAAAATTCTTTTAGGCAGTCATTTTATCATGAATAACTTTGTCTTTTCCTTGTAAATTCCTACACTCTGGTAAGAATCAAGCCTAAGCTCTTCCAATTCTTGTAGTTGGAATTTCCTTTGTTCACCCACCTCGTCCATCTTCAAATTGCATTGCTTGATTGGCCAAAAAGCTTTGTGCTCAATTTCAACTAAAAGATGACACAGCTTTCCATAAATCATTTGGTATGGAGACATGCCAATTGCTATCTTGTACATAGTTCTATATTCCTAAAGAGCATCATCAAGTCATTGGCTCTAATCTTTACGATTTAGGCTCACCATTTTCTTAAAGATTGACTTAATTTCTCTATTTGACACTTCTGCTTGCTAGTTTATTTATAGATGGTAGGTTGTAGATACCATGTGAGTGACATGGTACTTCTTCAAAAGATTTCTTACCAATCAATTGCAAAAATGAGTACCCTTGTCGCTAATAAATGATCACAATTTTCCAAACCTAGCAAAAATGTTAAAGTTAACAAATTCTGCAATAACTTTAGAATCATCAATCCTAGTGGCTTTAGCTTCCGCCCATTTAGAAACATAATCCATAGCTAATAAAACGTAAACAAAACCAAAAGAATAAGGAAATGATCCTATAAAGTTAAAGCCCCATACATCAAAAATTTCACATGCAAGGATTGAAGATAAAAGCATTTGGTCTTTATTGGATAAATTACCTTATTTCTGGCATTGTTCACATACCTTACAAAACATATAGGGATCTCAAAATATATTTCGGCAATAAAAACTACATTCAATTGTTTTTCTAGCAGCTCTATTAGGCCCAAAATGACCACCAAAAATATACAAATGGCAAAATTTTAAAATAGATTCACATTCATGCTTACGTACATATCTCCTAATTACTTGATCAGAACAGCACTTCCATAATTGAGGATCATCCCAAATAGAATCACTATTTATTCTATTCCATCTAGCTTTACTCAAATCATTAGGTATCTTATTATAATTCACTAGATAGTTTACAATATCAGCATACTATGGAACCTTACCTTGAAGCATTAGTAATTGCTCATTCAAAAATAGCTCTTATAATGGTATTGAATTTTCTTCCTTTATAACTTGACTTAAGTGGTCTGCAACTGACTTCTCTACACATTTATTATCTTTGATCTCCAAATCGAACACTTGGAGTAGGAGAATCCATCTAATAAGCCTTGGCTTAGCTTCCTTCTTTGATAAAAGAAACCTTAATATTACATGATCAGAATATGTAATGATTTTATAACCAAGCAAATGAGGTCTAAATTTATCTAAAACAAACACAATAGCTAACAGCTCCTCCTCTGTGGTGGAGTAGTTGCATTATGTTGGACTGGGTGCTCTTAAAGCGTAGTAAATGGCATGATTCATCTTACATATTTTTTACCGAGGATGGCACCTACAGCAAAATTGCTAGCATCAAACATAATCTCAAAAGGGTTGACTCCAATTAGGTGGTTTAACGATTGGTGCCAAAGTCAAAAGTTCCTTTAACTTGTCAAAAACTTCCTTGCATCCCTCATTAAATTCAAATGGCATTTCATTTTGTAACAAACGACAGAGATTTGTTGAAATCTTACTAAAGTCTTTGATTAACCTGCGATAAAAACCTGCATGGCCAAGAAAAGAACAAACCTCCTTCACAGTTATGGGATAGGGTAAGTTTTGCACAATTTCTAGCTTATCTTTATCAACCTCAATCCTTCTAAACAAAATTACATGCCCTAAAACTATTCCTTGCTCAACTATAAAATGACTTTTTTAGAATTTAGAATAAGATTAGTTTCGAAGCACCATTCAAAACTACAAGAAAATTTAGTTTTGGCAACGAAAAATACTAGTTTTTCATTGATAAACAAATTTACTTACAGAAATTATTGATAAAAAAGGTTGTAGGAGAAACAACTACAAGTAAAATTTAGTGACATATATTGTATTTATGCAAATACACTATTCAGATTATCTAAGCATGCATCAAATGAATCCCTATAGATAGTAAAATCATCTATAAAAGCCTTAATAATTTGCTCAACATAGTCAGAGAAAATACTTACCATGCATCTCTGAAATGTGGCTGGGGCATTGAAAGTCCAAAAGGCATTCTTTTATAAGCAAATGTACCAATTGGCATGTGAAGGTTGTTTTCTCTTGATCCTTTGGAGCTATGACAATTTGATTATAACCAAAATATCCATCAAGAAAACATTAGTGAGATCGTCCCACAAATTGTTCAAGCATTTAATCAGTGAATGAGAGTAGAAAGTGATCCTTTTATGTAGTACAATTTAACTTTCTCTAATCAATGCATACTTGTGATCCATTTTGAATTCTTATAGGACAAACTTGTTATTCTCATTTTTTACCACTGTAGTCTTAATCTTCTTCGGTACCACTTAGGTTGGACTTACCCATTTACTATCTAAAATTGGATAGATTATACCAACATCAAGCAACTTCAAGATCTCCTTTTTCATCACTTACATCATCAGAAGATTCAGTATCCTTTGTGATTATCTTGATTGTTTGGATTCTTCTTCTAAAAGAATTCGATGCATGCATGTCGAAGGGCTAACATCCTCAATGTCAACTATAGTCCACCCTATAGTTATAATATGGTTCTTAAGCACTCGAATGAGCTTTTGCTCTTAAATCTTAGTTAGATTCTTTGCTATGATTACTAAAAGTGTTTCTCCTTCTCCCTAAAATGCATACTTCAAGTGCTTCAGTAATTACTTCAGTTTAATGGTTGGTGCATGTACAATCGAAGGTAGAGATTTTGTATGAGATATTGGCAATTGAGCATTCGAAAGTATATACCTTTTTGGCATTGGTTGCAATGATAGCATGATTTCTTCTATCTCATCTACAATAAATAAGTTAGAATTTTATTTAAAAATTTCTAAACTTATCTAAAGAATGGCTTCTAACTCATCCTTACCTTCTATATCAAAAACTTTTAGAGATAAGTAATGAATGACATGAATAGATAAAATAGAATGAACATCACTAGGGTACCTCGTTGCTTCAAAAATATTAAAACGAACATTTTCACCATCAAACTCCATAATCAATATCCCTACATCCATGTCAAATCTTTGTTTTTGATGTTTCCAAAAATGGTTGACCCAGAAGGATTGGTGTTGAATTAGATGAAGATTCTCTATCCATGCTCAATTTATAAAAATCAGTTGGGAAAACTAATTTGTTAACCTAAACCAAGACATCCTCTACAACCCCTTTAAGATAAGTGTTAGATCTTTCTACTAATTGAATGATGACATATGTTTCTTTCAAAGACCCAAATTCATTAAAGTGTAAGTAAAATATGGCATGACATTAATTGAAGCTCCTAAATCTAGCTTTGCTTTTTCAAATCTGGTGTCACTTATTTTGTAGGAAATTATCAATGTACTTGGATCCGAACACTGTAGTGGAAGTTTCCTTTGAATGACTGCAGGCACATTCTCCCCCATACTCACTTTCTTGTCTCCTCTTAATTTCCTTTTGTAAGTGCATAATTCCTTAAGAAATTTTCCATATCTTAGAACTTGTTTTATGACATCAATTAGAGGTATGATCACCTCTACGTTTCTGAAAATTTCCAAAAGCTCCTTATCTCGCTCCTCTTTCTTTGATTAGCAAACCTACTAGAAAAAGGAGGCAAAGTATTGGTAAAATTTTTAATCACGAGAGATTGAAAGTTTACCTTAGTTTCCATTTTGACGTCTTTTGAAGAAACTTCAAGTTCCTTTTCAGTTTCTCCATCATCACCTATAAGATGAGCCTTATGTGTGCCTCTATTTCTTTACTGCTTCTCAAGGTGATAGCACTTGCATTCTCTTCTAGTTCACAATTGTTTGAGAAGGAAGTTTACCCAAACTTTGATTTTTCAATCGGATAATGGTAGCTGCGATATGACTTATTTTATTTTCCAGATTTTGAATTCTAGCTTTTGTTTGTTGTTGAAATTGTACGGTGCTATTATGAAACTAAGCTATATTTTGAACTAGTGAGTTCAGCATGTCTTCCCATGAAGGTCCAGAGTTCGATGTTTGAGCTTGCCTTTGAAATGGTTATGAGTAGGAGTTTTATTGTTGTTGTCCTTGTGTCCATTACTATTAAATAAAGAATTCTTCTAAACCTAATTGTGTGTATAGAAGTAGTTAGGATTATACTTCTTTTGTTGTTGACATCAACTTCCAAAAGCATTCACTTGTTTCGTGATTGTTTCTTGTAAGGTTGGACACATATTATTTGGATGTCCTATCGTTGTGCAAATTTTGCATGCTTTTACTTGTTGAGTACCATTTGTAGTCATTTGTCTCACTAAAGACCTCAATCCAGCTATCTGTTGCTATAGTGTGGCAGTACTAGCTCATTGACTTTTAATGGTCTGGGGTCTTCTCATATGTTGAATCGTTGAGAGTTAGCAGCCATGCTGGAAATTAAATTTCTGACTTCAATAGGTGTCTTATCTACCAATGTGCCTCCACTTGCTACATCTATCACATTTTTTCTTATGGCAGAAGTTCCTTATAGAAATACTAAATCAAAAGTTGTTCATTGATTTAATGGTGAAGACAAATAGCACAAATCTTTTTAAAATGCTCCTAAAACCCATATAATGTCTCCCTATTGTATATCTAATTGCTTTGAGAGGCAGGGAAGCACTTCTTGAAAAAAAGTCTTTTCATCTCATTCCAAGTATTAATTGATCCAGAGGGTAAGTAGTAGAGCCAATTCTTGGCAACGTCCCCCAGTGAGAAAGGTAATGCCCTTAGCTTAATCTGCTCTTCTTGTACCCCGACTAGCTTTATGCTAGAACAAACTATATGGAATTCCTTTAGATACTTATGAGAACCTTCACCTGGCATGCCTTGAAAAGTAGGCACAAGATGAATTAGACCATATTTAAGCTCAAAAGCAACATCAATATTTGGAAAATCAATGCACAAAGGTTGATGGTTAAGATAAGGAGTAGCCAACTACTTAAGAGTGTGATCATTGTTTTGCTCTGCCATGTTATAATCTATTTCAGAAATAGAATCACTACATGAATTAGAAAGCAAATCTAAGGCTATTTGAATTCCTGGTGAAGAACCAATTCTCCTGTCAAATGGCAACTGATCCTCGAAACTTGTGTTTTTATTTTTGATCTGTGCAGAGTTCTTTCAATTTCTACATCAAATTTTAGTTCACCAGAGTGAGAAGATCATGTCATGCACTATAAATAAACCAAATAAGAAAAGAAATTAATCAAAAATAAAAATAAAACAAATAAATATATTTTAAAAAGCAATAGATATTAATCCCCGTCAACAATGTCAAAATTGATAATGTGTCATAACACCATAACAAAATAACTAAACTTAAAACTATAGCTAATGATGAGTCTAGGTCGATCCCACAGAGATCAAATCAAATCACTTTTCTAAATTATATTTATATGTATAAAGGGGGTTTGTTTTGATGCAATTAAGAAAACAAAGTTAAATTGAACTTATGAAAGAAAATAAAATTAAATAACATAAAAGTGAGAAAATTGATGAATGATTTCAGAATCTAGTTCTCGGATCAATCTCAGCCTACATACAAATAAACATATTTCATTTATTATTGTTTTCACACCTTTCTTAGGACTATTGATCGTAGATTAAAAACAAGCTTTGTTAACCCTAGTTTTCCCTTAGATCGCGTTTAACCAAAATAAGCTCTTTAACTAAACCTAGCTATCAGGCAACCTAGAAAAAGCTCTCTAGATTTATTCGGATAGTCGCATTACGAATAAGGAAAATAGATCAATCTAGGTAATAAATACACAAGTTCAGGTTATTTAACTTATTTTATATTATCCTTAATGATTCAGCGTCATTAGTTGCTGCAAATGAATCCAAAACACAACTATTACATATCGTATTTGAGATTCTAGCATTGGGGTTTATAGAAAAACAATCTAATAGAGCATTCATATCATCCTTACACAAATACCCAATCCAATAAGCAAAGAATAACGTAAACAATCCTTAAAGAGAGAAAGATTCAACAATACACAATGGCCACGTGCTCAAATACAATACACAGTGTAGATTTCTCCTCCAAAACTGAATAAGGAAGATTAACCCTCCATAGATCCCAAATAGGTAAGCTTTATGCCCTTTCTCGTACCTCCAAAACAATTCCCCTTTCTTTGGCCCCAGAAAATATCAATTTATAGTAAAAACTAGGTTTTTGGGTATATGTACAGTTGGGTGCAAGGCTATGCATCCAATAATGCAAAAAAAAAAAGTGAAGCTCATGAAGACATATAGTTGGATACACGTCTGTGTATCCAACTGTGTAAGTCCAAAACGTGTCTTCTAATTGTATACACGGCTGTGTATCTCCCAGGTCTTGCTAAATTGTTATTCTTCTTGTAATTTCTCATCCAATACTATCCCTAATCCATGTCCTTCTTGCTACAAAAGGGCAATTGAGTTTAAACATCAAGATGTTGGCTCAAGGAATGTTCTTTTAACCTATTTTTGTTCTTGTGCTTCAAACTTATACCTAATACCAAATATAGACTAAAATGAGTATCTTAAGCATTTTACAACAATAATCACTAAGTGTTAAGAAGCGAATGTATAAACAATTAAAAACACATGGTTGACCTTTTTCATGATAGTTAATATTGTAATAACCGCAAGTGCATGGCATAGTTATAGCTAGTACCGACAAGTACAAGTCGATCCCATGAAGACTATAAATCCTAGTAATTACCCATTCCTTATTATCTAGCCTAAAGATTAATTTTATATTTTTAATAAAAACAAAATAAAAACTAAAATAATTAAAGAAATAGGAAATGATAATAAATGCAAAGACAGTGGAATTCACTTAGAAAACTTTCGTTATCAGAAATTAGTGTCTAAGTTCAAATCCCTTTAAACCCTTAACAGATTGATCTTTCATCTTACAATTGTTTTGTTGATGTATTGAACCATGGACACTCCTATGATATGCTAATAAATGACCTTGAGTCTACTAATAACTAATCCTAAGGTCTTTAACCAAATTACTTAGGTTCAATCTTATAGGATTGCATTATCGATTTATGAGTCCCTCTATTAAGTTTGACCCTAATATAGATTATTTTTGTCATCCTATCTCTAGGGTTACAAATGGTAAATCTATTCACACTAGGATTTCTCTATCTCTACATATGAAATCAGATTATGATATAATATTCTTAGGTTATTAGAACATAAATAAAACATGTAATCAGATTACAATATATCAAACAGCCAATTGAATTAATAAAAGATTCAAATCATATCAAAGTATTAACATAAGGTTCATCTAACCTAAAACTAACTTGACGTTTAGTTACATATGATTGAATACGAAATCAAACATTCTTAAATAGAAATATGAATAAAAGATAATGGGTTCATAATTCTAAATCTCTCTGATTGTCTTTTCTCGAATGTTCTTGTGATGTAGAGGCTTGATCTTGTATTCCGATGGATCTTTCGATGATTTCTTCATGTTTCTTGCTTCTCTAGACCAAAATCATCCCTTATAGAAATTCTCTATGTCTAAAAATCACCTCATAGCATCTCCACTTCTAATTTGCCTCTGAAATGTCAAATTTATATAAAATTCTAGGTTTTTAGGATATGCACGGTCCCTTGCACGATTGTACATTGAACCATGCATAATTAGAATTCACCAAATACCCTAAAAATGCAAGGGTGTAAAAAAGTGGATGACCATGCATTCCTTTTAGATTGTTGATTTTTTTTACACCCTATATTTGCTTGAATTCTCTTCTTTAAGTTTGTGAAGGTAGTTATTACCTATAAACACATTTGAAGCAATTAAGTACCAAATATACAACAAAAGTATAAAATATCAAACAAGAATACAATAAATATTTAGTAAAACTATATTCAATTAACCATCTATCAACATTTCAGGAATTCTATGAATACCCTTGTAGTCATAAAAATAGTTCCATTTTCCATGCCAAACAATAACCAAAGGCGTATATGGATGACTGCTATTGTAGAGGGAGGCTCGCAGAAGTTTTGCTTGCAGTCAATTAAAGGGTAAAAATTCTAACCTCCAAACACCCATAAGGAGATACATCCATCTTTGGAAAGAGTTATACCCGGTAGGCCTTAGAAGAATAAGCAAAAATATAAAGATGAACCATTAATCAAAGAAAGTGAAGAATCGTCATAGGCTATCACAGACAGGGTTTTTCTAATTATATGACCAATATGGAAATGGTGGTCATGATAAGAGAAGCTATAAATTTGGTCCACTTCCAGTCAAGATGGAGTTGAGGTTTGTTATTTAACATAATTTGTAGTTTATGTGTATTTTGGTAACTACTAATTGACATGTCAATATTAGACAGTCATATGGTCTAATGAAGTTCCAACAGTAACAACAATTTCCAATAAATAGTCTTTTGAAGTTGGTGGAGTTGAGGTTAGCAAACAACCTTCTTAAGTTGGTAGAGTTGAGTTTAGTAGACAACCTTTTAAAGTTGGTGGAGCAAAGGTTAGTTTGACACAATTGTCAGTTGTCATATATTATTATTCATATATATTATTCTTCTTTTATGTGTTGTTTAAATGAATAATTTATTAATTTAACCTTATTTATAATCAAAATTTATAGCTCCATCTCCACCATTGATAAGAAAAAGAATATTTTAATTAGTTGATCCAAACATATTTCAGCTATCATTCTAACTAAGAGGTTTGAGGTGGAAGGAGCCCTAAGTATCACATTACGACAATTCCAATAATGAGCTTCCAAACCAAAATTTGTTAGAAATTCAAACCAATAAGCTTCTAACATTTAAGTCTAAATTCAACAAAGGGATAGAGAATTCTGGCTGGATCCATTATCTTTTGGGTGCATAGTTGCCAATTTTGTATGTAATTCTAGTTGGATTTAATTATGTTTTGTAGTGAAGTATGTTTGGCAATTCTAGTTTATAGGGATTTCTTGTTGGATCCATTTTGTATGTATATATATATATATATATATATATTGGATCCGTTTTGTTTATTTTGTGTACATTACAGTTAGATGTACTTTAAAGTATCTTAGGAACATTCTTATAGGATCTAATATGATTTAAAACTAAAACATTATAGTAGAATGATATAGCATAATTGCAATATTATATTGTATGAATCTCAACTATACAAGTTTATGAATGTCAAAGTTACAGGCTTACAAATTTGTGATTATCAAATAATTTATATGCTTGTCAAATGAAACTTTACATATTATTTTTTATCAATGCCTTTTTAAACATATTGTCACATTTTGAACTTTATTTTGAACGTAATTAGATATGGACTTGCATATAAATAGAGTAACTAAAATATATTAACTAAAGTTTGATGTACAATATAAGTACTTCTTACATTATCCCCACTCATATACATCACTCTTAATATATGAATTCTTATAAAGCATATCACATTAGTCTTATGATTTCAAAAGTGAGAAACACATAATAACAGCACGTATCACTGTGGAAACAACAATAATATATGTCATTAATATCTTCTTCAACTACTTTTATCATTCATAATATGTTCAATTCATACTTCATTTACTTTATTTTTTTCATCTAACTTAATTTGTTCCTTCTTTTACTCCTTATGTGACCTTCTAACAACTCGAAGAAAATTGGAACTAGACCAGCCAACTTGATGGAAAGGATCTCGTACACCTTGCCTTCAGTTGTCCTTTTATAACTCAATGTTAATCAGTGCTTTAACTTAGCATTATCATTCAATAATCTTTGAATAATATGAAAAACCCTATTTGGAAAGGTGTTGTCATGCTACCAAAAGAACTTATAACTCCCAACCTTGTAAGCATCACCAAAATAGACATTCACTAACACATTTATTCTACTTTTATTCATATATTGAGTGTTATAACAAATTATTCTTACTAACCTGATAATTTGGGCAACCATAAAACCTATGGCTAGAATTTTTCTCACTATATAAAGTCCTTAAACAACCGTTGAATACATATAAGCATTGAATGTTAGTTGAAGAACAACGATTAGTTGAAGACCTAGAAAATGACATCTCCAATCCTAATTACTTTATTTGTCTATTATACCCCACAACATAACCAAACAATAACCAAAAAAATGACCATATATTAACAACGTGGAAATAACCATCAATCACTAACAAATTAATATCCTATTAATAATGGAAACATGAACTTTTATCAATGACATTGTTAATTATTGTTTAGAAATTATAAAGGTGAAAAATTAGGAATTCATTCTCTTCATTTAGGAGAAAACAATTATAGGCATTTATTCTATTTTTATTCCTATATTGAGTATCATAACAAATTATTCTTACTAACCCAATATTTTAGGCAACCATAAAACCTATGGCCAGGATTTTTCTCACTCTATAAAGTCTTTAAACTATTGTTGAATCCATATAAACATTGAACGCTAGCTGAAGAAAAACTATTAGTTGAAGACCTAGAAAATGACATCTCCAATCTTAATTACTTTATTTGTCTATTATACGCCACAACATAACCAAACAATAATAAGAAACATTACCATATATTAACAACATGGAAGTAAACGTCAATCGCCAACAAATTAATATCCTATTAATAATGGAAACATGAACTTTTATCAACGATATTGTTAATTATTGTTTAGAAATTGTAAAGGAGAAAAGTTAGGAATTCATTCTCTTCATTTAGGAGAAAACAAATATGGGCATATGTTAACATTCACCTTACCAATATTTAATACATCACAACTTTTAAATGCCAAACCTGATCCAATCTTACAATCTTGACATTTTCTCACTATATTAGAGATTCATTTCTAGCATTTACAGATCCAAAAGTGAAAGATATCAATAATTTAAAAACACTAATCTTGATAAAGTTATACCTTTCCCTGGAACAATTATAACAAGTGTTGCTTTATAATGGTGAAAGCAATACTCACTCACACTTCCATGTAAAACACTGCAGGAATATACAATATGAGACAATATAGGAACATTATAAAAAAGAAAAGAAACAAAGAGACTGAATGAGTGAATAGAAATACCTTTGAATTAAGCTTCTGCCTCTAATACCTATAACAACACATTATCATATAAAATAAAATTTTCCAACTATAAGAAGTTAAATAACAGAAACTTCAAAGGTGGAAGTTTAGATATTACCTCAACTAGAAAATGAAGATACCTCAACTGGAGCAACTGGAGAATGAAGTTGTACATGGAAACATTAGGGGGTAAGCTAGTATCAAAGATAATAACATAGGTCATCTTAGACATTTTGCTAAACATTAAGGGGGCAGATTGGAACTTTTATCTTTTTATTTTTTATTTATGCTTCCAAATTTAGTAACAAAAATTTATTTGGTTGAGTTTTAGTTTCTATTTTTTGCTTTATTTTACTCCAATTTTCATAAGTTATAAAAAATCATAAAATTAATTTTTATTTTATTTTTATCATAATCTAATTTTACTGTTAACTAAACAAATATTATTTAATTATTTAATAGTAACTACTAATAAGAATAATAACTAATACAATTTAATTATTTTATCTATTTTAATTTTATAATTAAATAATAGATTGTTTTACTTAAAATTATTTATTTTAAATAAAAATAAATATTTATTATTATTTATAAATATTTATAAGAGTTTACAATAAAATTATTTACTTGATTAATTTATTTCTAAGTTTTATTTAATATTAATTATTATTAATAAAAGGATAACACATTGGCCAAAAAGCTTGTTTTTGTTCAAAATTAAAAATTAGAAAAAATCAAAATTAAATTGAAGTCAAATTACCCTAAACATTTTACAAAAAGTTTGTTTTTATTAAAAATGAAAATAAATTTAGAAAACAAAAATAAAAATTACAACGTAATCAAACCACCCCATACATTTCACTTCGACGGCTTATAATATATATCTTCGAGATATTAAATGATAATTAAGTAATATTGAAGTTAGTATTCAAATAAATTTTAATGTTATATTCATAATATTTTCTAAGGCGCTTACAAAAATTGAATAAATTTGAAACTATTTTTATTTTTATATATTCTTATAATTTTAACTTTTATAAAATTATAAAACTATTTTTCATAATATATTCTTTTAAATTTTTATTAATGATCCATTATGTTATTATTAAACTCTTATTCAAATTTTTAGGATAAAATATCTAAGTAATGAATTTTTAAAAATAAATAGTTCAATAAAATTAAATTATCTCATTAATTGAGATATATATTTTTATAAAATTGTAATATTTTATGTTAAAAATAAAATTTATGATATATGTAATATTTTACTTATAATTTGGTATTTTTGATATAATTTATCCTACATCTAACTGTATAATTTTGTAAGCATATGACTATATATGAACAAAAAAATTATAATGATTAATTATGTATTACATTAATTAATCACCCTCATATTTTAACTTATTGATGTTAACTTAGCTTAAAAGTATATGACTCCTAAAAAGTCTAGATTATCGTACTATTTACAATTGTGTGGGATTGAATAAGTGGTTTGGTTGGAATTAATACAAGAGTGGTATATATATGTGTTGATAACATGGGATAGTTTTTAAGGTAGCTTTCATGTCTTTTTTTGGTAAGAATAAGATAAGATGAGAGATGGAAACCAAGCTTTATTGTAAAGTGAGATCTTCCATATTGTCAAAACTTCATGTAAGAACATTCTGTCACTAGTTTGTTTAATTAAAGTGTTTAGGAATTATAGATTAAATAAATGAAATTTTCTTACATGATATGCACCCCTATCATAAATCAGAGGTTTGCTTGTGTATCAATTATCAATAAAGCTTATTTGTGTTTTGTAGTTGACTTATCTAAATATAATATAGAAGATAGTAATATTTAGACCCACACACATATAGATATAAATGGTAGTTATACATACAAATGTTTGTTAAATTCTTGTTGAAAGGGCTATGAGATCACTAACAAACTTTAAATTTATTGGATAGAATGTGCTTAAGCCTCAAATTTTGGCAAGGAATCATTTATATAAGTTTGTGAAGTTCTCTTTCATGTCTAAACCATATAATTATTTAAAAGTTGCTTTATTTCTTCCTATTATTTTACACATAATTGAATCCTTATTTTCCTTGTCACTAACTAATAAATGGTAATAGTGTGGCACCCCACTCCTATTGGACATTTGTGCTAGTACATTATCAGACATTTGAGCACATGCTCGACAGAAGTAACACGCCAACTAAATTCCTCATAAATTAAAAACATAAGACTCATAGTGACTAAAACCTAAATTCCTCATTTCATTTCATAAACAATATGTATATTGTAGCGTTACAACATCATCCATAGATGTACAATATCAACAACCTATCAGAGTATACAGCTCTATTTACAAAACATGTTATACACATGAGGAATTATACAAAAAGTTTGTTTAAATCCTTCAGTCCTAGCTGACCGACCTTTGAGCCATGTATTCTATCCAAAAGCAATATTAGTCTCTTCTAAATTGACTTAGAAGTTATATCGTCTCTCTCGGACCTGAAAAGTCAACGTTGCAATTTTGGTGAGTTTTACAAACTCTGTGAGTTAACCATTCTCGATGGTTCATTCCTATCACATAACACAACAATTCATGCAGTCACATAATTCACATTATTTCATTTATCCACATATAGCATCACAAAACACTTTGCATACAATTTTCACATTTCTCATTCAACACAATTCAATAATACATTGCAATCATTCAAATCATACATATCATGTATATATGAAATGTTCATGAGACTCACATTTGTTTATTATTTTTGTTGTGATAGAGTGTCTTTTTTATTGTCCCGTATCCGTTGTGGATACCAGGCTCATTAATAATGTCCTTTATTTGTTGGAGATACATCGTTCATTTTACATATTGAGCCTGAGGCTCTTACCACGTTTTAAGCTTTAATCTCTTTTTCACTAGTGACTTTGGTCACAACTTCCTTTATCTTTCATGCATTCATGTAATGGAATGCACCACAATTATTCAATCAATCATTGTGTTCAATCAATTACACTCACATTCACTTTCACAATATCATTCTCATTTTTCATCAGACCTTGGTCCGACATTCAACATTTAAGTTGAGAATCACTTATTTCTTCAAATTCACAAACAATGAGCACTTCTAAATATGGTATTCATGCATCAAACGCCTCGAACATTCAAGGCCCAGAATTAGTATATATACAATACATAAAAATTTAGTACATAGTTTAAAAAAACAATTAATTGAAGTGAGACCATTTTAGGCTACTCACAGTTTGCTCTAGATAGCTTATTACCTCGATGTCCTGGTAATGTCTAGAAGCGATCGCTCAATATGCCCTCCTATATTATGCAATCACACACATTTATACATTACTAATTTGCACATTTACATAAATACTTAATCATAAGCATACATATATATATATATATATGTGTGTTAAGTATAATGTATGTTCAATGATAAATCCTGGGTCTATTTCCTTAATATATATCTCATAATCAAATAACAACACCTTTCAATCATTCTCTAATATCTAATGCACTTTAATCACTTTAATCACCTCATTCATAATTAACTAGGTTCATTTAAGATCTCATTTAAGCCTAAATACCTCATATGGAAGCACCTAACCATTTGTTATTTCAACATACACATAAAAGAAGTATGTTTGATGTTTAACCAATTCCTACGATCGTGGACAATTTCCCATGATCGAGGGATTTGTTGGCAGAATGTTTCTACGCTGCTAAGCATTCCCACAATCGTGGGAATTGTTGACAGAAAAATTTCTACCTTTGTTAAGCATTCCTACGATCTGGGGTGCTTCCAGTCGAAGAATCCTAACAATTTCTCTAAAATTTCCAACTTCTTCCAACTCATATAAGTTACTTCTATCATCTCATATACTTAGTCAATCATTTCTAGCTTGATACACCATCATTTCCTCTTCATTCATAACTCCATTTCAACTCAATATCATACACGCACAAATCAAAATCCATGATTGATCATAAACACCAAAAATAGAACATATTTATATACACTTTCAACTCCAAATTTCTGCACATATTTAACTCCAATTTTCATCTTTATTTCACTTCTAAATATAATCTTAATTCGTCTAAATTCAAGACATCATAATACTCATTCTTATTAGCTCTAACTCATGAATTATCATTCATCTTAACATAAAGTAATACATGACTCTTTTTACCACTTCATTCACACATCATCATATTCCAAACTTCTTTTTTCATAATCAAACATCTCATAACTCATTATCATAATTGATTCATTTACCAAACAATTCATGAATACATTAACTCACTACAATTTAGAGCATGGTCTCTTTATTATTACATCACACCCATGTTAAAACACAGATATATAAGAACTCATAATCAATCATCAAATCTCAATTCATCCATTATATTAGTTTCATCTACCACTACTCATAAAGATTAAAGCATTAACTTACTTGATTTAGCTTCAAAAATCTTCAAACTCTTCAAGATCTCACTTAACCCTAGCTCTCCACATATCCCACGTACATCATCATTCAAGGTGTTAGGGTTAGGTCTTTAATGAGAATGAAAGAGAGAGCAAAATGAGAGTAGCAAGTGAAAGATGAGAGGGCTAGGTTCAATGTGAATAGAGATTGGTGAGTCAAAATTGTGAAAGAGGGGAAGAAAAGCAAGCCACGAAGAAGAAGAGAAGAAGAAAGCAAGATACAAACAATTAAATGGTCTTCCTAATAATTAAGAGAATTATGGGATAAGGACATGGCTTGGCAAATGACGCTTGTCACTTGCCACATGTCTAATCCCTATAGGTTTGAATTAGGTTCTCTCATTTAACTAGTCCAATCAACTCCAATTTCTACTCCAATTGTCTTCAAATTTCAATGACATAAGTCATTAAATCCAAATGCCATTTATAAAAATTTCCATTGCCATTTGAATTTTATTTCTAGTACCATAAAAAATTGTCCTACCACTTGGCATTTTTCCTACTCCCGAAAATACTTAAAATTTCATTAAATTTCTAATTTTTGCGTAAAATTCTAAATCAATACTTATACACACCAATTCAATTTTCAATACATATAAACCACAATTTATATCAAAAATCACATTTATAAATCAATTATACCCAGAAATGTCAATAAATGCATGTATAATCATTTTATTGTGCAAAAATTAATATTCACATGTGTGTGAACGCTATATTATGCATGAGCATGAAATGCAATTTCCTAATTTTCTTAGTAATCTCTTATGTACAATATTCTATGGTTCTAAACCTTAATATAGGGTAACGGGATGTTAAAGCAAAACTCATCAAAATTGCAATGCTGATTTTTCAGGTTCAGAGGAGATCTAGTTAGACTAATTAAAGTATAGCTACTACAATTGGATATGAGTTAGTGGTCGGGATCAGTTGAACTTGCATATATCTTTATTTATTTTGTATCGAGAATTCTATTTCTCAATTGTTGTATAATGTGTGTGTGAATTTTGAAGTGCAAAAGCACTTATAACCTTTTGAAAATGAAATGAGCCAAAGTGAACATTGGTTTGATAAAAATGTGTTTGATTCTTGAAAAATTTGTAAAGAGTTATTTTGATCATCTTAACGTGCCATCCTCGCAGAGTATGTTCTCGAATATTTGTCAATATGCTCAGGCATATGCTCTATAAGAGTGGTATGTGACAACGAGTGCCAAATTGTTGAGTATTAGCGACCATTCGCTCAATTAAAATCCTGGCTTCAATGGGAGTCTTCTCATGCAATGCCCCACCACTTGCCACGTCAACTAAACTCCTCTTTATTGTTAGCAATCCTTAACAGAAATACTGGATAAGAAGTTGCTCTAGAATGTTGTGGTGTTGACAACTAGCACATAGCTTCTCAAAGTGTTCCCAGTACTTATAAAGTGACTCTGTTATATTGCTTTATGCCAAAGATTTCCTTCTGTATGCTCGTTTTGTTTGATACTAAAAATATTTTTCCAAAAATAGCCACTTCATCTCTATCCAAATGTTCACACTCCCAGCAGGTAGATCAAATAACCAATCCTTTGCTACATCTTTCTCACGAATAACCAATCCTTTGCTACATCTTTCAGTGAGAATGAGAAAGCTCTCAATATGACTTGCTTATCTGTCACCTCTAGAGGCTTCATACTTAAGCATACCACAGTGAGCTCCTTTGGATGCTTATATGCTGTTGGAGTTATGTAAACATAGTTCCCTAGAAAGCAAGTGTATTTATATGTACCTTAATCTTCTTCAATTATAGTTTTGTAATGGAAATATTTATTATTAATAAAATAAAAGAGTTTGGTTTTA